>CADDXX010001060.1:35204-51189 GCA_902810485.1 Alauda arvensis | reverse complement strand
CYTWMYTTWAAMYKGSMRKTKMYTTKTCKGGKGTTTTGGCATTAACGCTGCTCTATTCCCMAATCTTCTCACTTTAATGGCTAAATTCTGTCTTATTTCCAGGCTAGATTAATTCATGGTTAATCTTTGTTTTGCTCCCAGCCAATGCATTCCTCTCTCACTGCTCTGTACTCCCAYATGGTATTTTTAGACAGCAATCAGCTCATCTCTTGCTCTGTGATTTGCCAGACTAAACAAGCCAAACTCTTCCAGCCCCATTTCCTACATTCCACTTTCCTTTAATCTCTTGGTTCAAGTTCACCTTTCCTGGATGGGGTGGTGCTGTTYCAGACACAGCTGGCAGGGATGCTTCCCCTTCCTTTGGACAAACCCCAACATGACAGCATTTCCACAGCTGCAGCTCAGGGGCACTTCCCAGCATCAGCCAGCACAAAAGGAAATAATCTCATTTGTTTTTAACTGCTGTCTCTTACTCTGTGAAAAAGTTTTGCTATTAGTCCAAACAAGCACATGACCTCTCCCTTCATGTTTTTAAATTTCAGAAATGAATGCTGCAAGCTGTTTAGCACTGTTCATGGGGTAAAATTTTTCCAATAAAGAATTGTTTCATTACAACTGCTCTGAACCTGCTTGTTCCAATTCTTCCCACAGGTTTGGCACACAGCTCCCAGGGCCCTGCCAGCCTCTTCTCTGTTGATSTTGGATGAACAAAAGAGCTGTTCTCCAAGAGCAGCTGTAGGAGAGGAGATGTGGAGCCCTGGCTTTGCCCAGGTCAGGTGAGCTCCTCCCTGCACAGCACAGGAACGGAGCTGCTGAGCCCAGTTTGTGCATGGCTGATCCAAGCCAAGCCTTTGTGCTGCCAGAACTGCAGTGAAGCTGTCCTACAGGTGGTTCTGGGGGTATCCCTGCCCCCAAAGTCACCATCCCCACTCAGCTGGCCCAACCTCCCCAGTGCTGCTCCTGTGCCACCCCACTTCTCTCTGTGTTGTACAGCAGGCTGAGGGCCAGAGTGCTGCCAAAAAGGTACCAAAAGTCTGATAGGACCAGGGAGGGCTTTGATGATAGAAATCCTGTGGCAAACCAGAGTRTCTCTCTGGMTCTCCTGGATGGGCAGGAGCSTGGACAGGGGGGTRGATYCTCCCTGGCCTGTGCCAGAAACAGKGRTGRCTTTTGRTCYCAGMCCATGGAAAAAGCACTGCCAGGGCTGTCWGAGGATTTGGAGGTCACAAGGGTTTGATTGGTGTGATTTTTGTTATGTCACTGGGTGAGTAGAAGGTTTTTAGATTTTGCTATATACATATAATGGAGTCAAGATGGAGGCAGATCAGTGTGATAAGAGCACATGTTTCTGTCTTCCTTTTCCTCCTCCTCTTTGCAAAGGGTGTTGGGTTTTTAGGATTGGTGAAGGTAAAATTTCACTGCATGACATGGGTTTTAGTTATTGGTGTTTAGAGAAAAACAATTAACGTAGTTTAGAATATAAAAGCCCAGACACTGTCATGGGTGGGGGGAGAAACCATTTTTCCATCTGCTTGTGAACTTCATGCTGGACAGAAAGAACTTAGAGATAAAATTTGTAAAATAAACATCTGCAGTCCACAACCCAGACGTTCTCTGATTCCTTCTTTCAAGCATGGGCYGGTGAGAAGAAAGATTTACACTGCTGGGGTTAATCTGAGAAGAGAGAACTCCGACAAAATCCCAGCTCCAAACTTTGAACTTAKTTGTGTTCTCACTGATGTCCAGGGAAACTTTTTCCCAGTGGTGTTTGTATCCCATAAATTCACACAGAGGGCCCTTCTTTAGTTTTACACAGCAATACCCAAAAGTGCTGTGTATATTTACATGTTTGATCAGCAGATGGGATTTTAGGCACCAGGTCCCTGTCTGAGGGGGAGCAGTGCCTTCCAGGGCTGTGTGAGGTGTCTGCCTGTGCAAAAGCCAGCAGGGCATTGCTGCCAGGGAGGCTGGGCCACCGGGGCACTGGCAGGAACAGCTCGGAAATCCTCATGCCCAGGTTTTAGAGAGCCTTCTCCAGCCTGCCTGGGTCCAAGAAAAGGCAGCTGAGCCTCATTAGTGAGGCAGCCAGGCAGGACAGGTAGCCTCAGGTTACACTAACGAGCCAATTAAAAGGACTTCTAAAGGAAACTTGGCTGGGGAACAGGGAGGAGGGAGCCTGGCAGCTCTGGCTGGGGAGGCAGAGCTCTGCAGCTGAAGATGAGTTGCTGTGTAATTACTGAAGTTTTTTTTTCTATTGTGCCATTGGGGAAGAGGAGCCTGAAAAGATTAAAAATGGCTGATTTGGGGCTGTGATGTTGTTAATTTGTCTCATCAGAGACTGAAGTAAACCAAATAGGAGTAAATGATGACATTCCTGCTCCACCTGGCAGGGTGGCTTACAGCATTCTGGAGTCCCTGTTTGACCCTACAAGGCACCCAGGATCCCACCATCACCCTTGAGGCTTTCTGAGGCAGCTGGATGGGGAGGCTCCATCATACAACAGTTCCCAGTCACCAAATCCAAATCCACACTCAGCGTTTCATAGAAAACAAATTCCAGCCCAAATCTGCCCAAGTTCTCCACTAAGGACRGGAATTAAAATCACGACTCCAAATGACTTTTTCAACTTAATCCAGTCATCAACCTGTCTCAGCAGTTTGGGGGATAAGGAAGGTTGTTGGGCTTTTTGGTCTGGACTTAAACTAACTTAATTATTATGCAAACAGACTTCTTTCTTTGTTAACTCATTTGCATCTCATACCTGAAACTACTTTTGATGCCTTCGAGGACCCATTACAAACCAGACAACCCACATTAATTCACTGTGATTTAATGGATTCGGGCTGGTGAAATTCCTACAAGTTTCCTTCAAATCTGTGCAATGAGGAGTTGGGGCAAGTTTTATGTCTAATCTCCTGTTCCATGCATTGGCTAAAAACCAGTGATTGGCTCCTGAGTGATTCCTCCTGCTCAAGCACTGCTGGAGTCTGGTGAGCAAAAGCAGCCCATAAAACCACAGGATCGTTTTTCAGCCGTGTGAGAAGAACACAGAGAGCTCTGTTCTGAGTTAAAATCTGCAGCAAAGTGCACCAGACAAATAATGACAAYAGCTTCCTGCACCAAGATGCCTCAGCTGCAAAGAATCCCAGCTTAAAGCTGATGAAACAGAGCTGCCTACAGGAGGCACAAACACAAAGAGGTCCTGGGACACCTGACAGGGCAGCAAGGTGTGTGTTCCACCCACATGGCTGAGATCTCCTGAGCCTGGGAATGGCCAACAGCAGAGCCCTGTTTGTGTTCAGCTCATCTGAATGATCACACCACAGAGGAAAATCACATCTACATGGCTGGGTGTGGCTGAGAAATCAAACCCTTTCACTTCTCAAGAAAACCGTAAGTTCTCACTTCATTTCTTCTTTTCAATAAAGAATAGACATAGTCTTTTCTTATTTAAACAGATGGAYACCCCTCCTACCTGGGAAAGAACGTGCACTGCCTTTTGGAGCTGGATGCTTCAAAGTAAATCTGAAAGGGTGAAATAACACCTGAAATAAAACCATGAAGTATTGCAGGACAAAGAAAACAAGTGGTAGCTCTGAGAGTCCTGGGTTTGGGACTGGAAGAGAAAAGGAAGCACATTTTTACAAATCATWTCAAGGACTGTCAATTTGAACTCCTCAATACCACAAACACAGGGCTTCCAGAACATCCACAAGGATGTTGTCTGGCTCTCCAGCATTGAAATCTTCTAAACAACTCACTGAATACACAKTGCTGGGGGTAAGAAGTTTATCCTGTAACAGAATTTGGTGTCTGACCAAACAACACTGAAAAATGTCAAAGTTCTACTAGTCTGAGGAATTTGGAAGCTAGAATAAGACATTACTTAAAATAATAGCAGAAATCAAAATGCCAGAAGATGGTCTTGGGGCAACCACAGTGAGAGTCAGACAATCTGGGCACCACTGATCTCTCTTGTACAAATTTCCTGAGTCAGGAGCAGGTACACTGCAGGATAACTGTGTTCCCAACAGAAAATAGGGATAAAAATTCTTCTTTGTCTCATCTTAGTTAAAAATAAAAGACTGTAATGAGCACTTGGACAGTGTCTCTGAAGTCATTACATGAGATTCCACTCCCCAGCCAAGGTAACTGCTGGAGTTGCCACAKATTCATCACAGACAGCTGCAATCCCAGACAGCCCAGGCTGTTCAGCCTTATCTTTTCATGGAAGAGAGCAGAAGATGATCAGCTGGAAGGCACTGCTGCTAATCCTGCCTCACTCCTACACCAAGATCATCACAGGGATAAGGATGTTACTGCTGCTGAGAACCACCCTGGCTTGAAATAATCATGATAAAATTACAAGTGAAATAAGAAACTTTCAATATTGATATTGAAAYAAATCATTATTTCAATATTTCAGTATCAAACAGGAACAGTTTGATATGGAAATAAACAGAAACAGTTTTTAATATGAGAGCTTCTATACTTTACAAGGAAAAGCTTTTGAGAGCTGCAATACTGTTTCCTTGGGCTAATGAAGATATAATGGTTTTCCCCTTTAACTGAGAATTGTCAATGATTAAATCTCAGGGAGATCAAAAGAGACTTTGAATTTAACCTAAGAATTTTTTTCCCCCTCTTGAAAACGTTTTATGAATCTTCTTTWAAACATGAATCTCTGAGAAGGTGAMCAAGGAAAAAACAATCATCTGCACAGGTTTTAAGTAAACCAGAAACATCCAGAAGCTAATGAAACATTAAGTGAAAATGTACCCATCTCTGGCTACTTAATTCCCTGTATCTTGGTCCTTGGGAGCAAAATGTAAAGATAACAGGAATAAATCAACAGTTTTGAGAAGCTGCAGCATTTCATGCAGATTGGTTCATCTCCATGACCTGTTCAGCCTTGAAGATCTAATCTCAACATCTTCTGACCCATCTCCATAGTTCATTATTTCCTAATCACTTATGGCCCTTATTGAAGAATGCTCTGAGCTTCTCGGACTGGAACAAATCTATAAATCAAAGACAAAAGCTTCTTGGCTTGCTTTACAGCCTGTCTTTTATTTATGATCTTGTCCATCTGTTAAATCTGAAATTCACTTTGTGTCTGTGTGTGTAAATATATCACTGGCAAAAATTAAGAAACRAGGGAAAATATTCCCAGCACAGAATAAATTGTCCATTGACTTTCTGAGCTGCTGTGAGACATTAACCTGGCACCCACCTCCTGCAATCTGTTATCTTGCTGTTCTCCAGCAGAGTTTCTCACTGTTCCTTTAYAGAAATACAGCTTCCCTCCCATGGGTAGGCAATGGGAAAAAGGAAGACTCACAAAATCACAAACTGATTATTTTGATGGCTGTCTGTTGTTTGTGTYAAACATTTTGCAATGCAAATTAAGAGCACATGCTTATTAAGCATCAATCTTTGTGCCAGCTTCTGAAAGGAGGTAACAATCAAATTTGATATTTGTTTATTTTCTAGATTCCAAAGAGGCCTTTTCCCTCCTGGTATTCYTCAGTGAAATCATCCTTATTGGACCACAACAGTGACTTAGAGATAAATTCATGCTCTTTTAAGGGAGGTTACATGAGTGACATTTGTTGTTGTTATAGCTCCCAGATGAGTGGAGAGAAATGCATTCAGACCCCTCAAAATGGGGCACCTCCCAGGGGTAATGGTTTAACAAGGACTGAAACAACAGCCAGGCCAAGAGGATGAGAGGGGCTACCTCAAGCTAAGAAGATGAGAAGGACTTTCCCTTTCCCTTCAGCCAGCTAAATAAGAGCTGTATTCTTCCACTTCCAATAACAAACTTGCAAGCCTTGTCAATAAAAGCAGCAGGAGGTAAAGCAGTGCACAATGGGGGCAAGGTTTAATGTGCACTCTTCTCACCTGTGGCTGCTGGGGGTGTCTTTTTTTACATATGATGGCAAGAAGGAAGTTTAATTTTGATATAAATGAGGCAGACCCTGACTGGTGAAGTCACCCAGGAGTTATTTCATCATTTCCCATGTGCAGCACTAGCCAGAAGGGAGCACAGTGCACAGAGCAGGGAGGCAGGATAGGCAGAAAAGGACAGAGATGAGAAAACCTGGCTTTGAAAAAACATCTGCAAAGAAGGGAGATATAAAAAGAGTTGAGAAAACTTGTCCTGCTCTGTTTTCTTGCACATTATTTCCAGACTTGGCCTGGTGAATGATTAGGAAAACTTCCCAAAGCACAAAGTAGCACAGACCTAAAGCAGCAGAAAATTCCACAGCATCTGCACACACACACACACACACACACACACACAGAGTCTAACTAACAATAACAGCTCTTGTGAGGCTGGGAAATCACTCTCTCATAAAGAAACACTTTCAAACTGGCATTTGGCTTCACCCCAGACTGGTTTAGAGCTGGGTACCTTACCCTAAAAACATTCCTGAACAGAAACTTAGGCTTGTCTTGATTCAGAAGGAGCTGATTTGATGTATCAAAGACAAAATATCTATCTGGGATTTAATTTACCAACTAAAAGCACTAGAAAGCAACAGGAATCCAGGAGAAAAAAATAAAGATGACACAGTTCTGGAATACAATAAATATAACACATATACTGTAAATGGATTTAAATTTCTGAGGCAACACAAGATGTTCTATACCTCACCTCTGTGTTCTCCTTACCCACACAACTTATTGGGATTTATTTGGGGCTGTCTAACATTTAAAAACATCCAGACATTATCTCTCAATGCACAGCCARAGTTGGCAGTGTTATTAACTTGTTTCTCTAAGATCAGTCTCATTTGAAAATGTTTAGATAATTAATAGACAAGCTCACTCTTCCTTTTAAGTTCTTCTTCGTTGTAAGCAAAACTGAATTTCAAAAGTGAAATTAGGCCTGCTTGAAGGAATACCAACAATGAGATTCTGTTCAGCAGCCAGTTGCTGCAGCTGAGCCCAAACTCTTGTGTGAGAGCTGGTTTGAAGCTCCTGAAGAACCTGCAAGTCCCCCTGCTCAGGGTGACCTGCAGCTCAAGCATTTGGTAGCTTTGAGACCCTCTGGACAAAAAAAAAAAAAGACTCTAAAAGCTGTGCCATGTCTCTGTAATGCATCTCACTGTGAGCTGGTTACATAAAATAAGGCTCCAGAGCAAGTGAGGGGTAAGGTAAAGMCAGTCTGCTTAATTTGGGGGTGAAGCCAAAAGCACAGCTCATCACCTCCAGTGCTGGGTTATTTGGAAAAGTTCTGTCCTCCCTAAGACCAGGAGGTAGCACAGACATATCCTGAAATGAATCAARCCCTCCATCATCCATCATATCTCCTGACTATCTATATGACACTGAGCGTATTTTCCATCTTGTCTTTTGYTGCATTTTCCTGTGGGAAGTCAATAAAGAAGCTTTTCTTTCTTTGCTTGTCAGTCACACTTCTGGAGCAGTTAAAAAACACAACCCTTTCCCAGGAGACTGTTCCACAGAATACAGCACCAGGCACAGACTACCTCAGGCACAAAATCAAAGACTCTCATGTCCAGCTTCTCAAGAGGATATAAGAAAAATAAGAAGAATAACTGTAAGAAGAATAACTTCCTTTCCATGCTTTTCTACATCCTTTTCCTGCTTTAAAGATTGTTTTCAGGTTTCCTTGGGGGGAAAAATGTTTTCCCTGTCTGGGCTGTCCTGGACTGGCCCAGCTGCCCAAAGCTCAGAGCAGAGAGCCAACCTGAGCCCGGGCAGAGGGACAGCACACCTGAATCAGGAAAGAGAGGGGGACTCAGATGAGTCAAACAAAAGTACTAAGAAGGAAGAAATCACTTTTTAGACTGTTCCCAAATGGCTTYTCCAAGCTGTATCTCCACAGAGGGATCAAGCTCTAACCCAGCAGTGGCATCCCTCCATCCCCTGTCCATCCCAGCCCCCAGAGCAGATCCTATTGTTTGCTGCTGCCACCTGTTCAGAGTGTCTGTCTGAGCCAGGCTGAGAGCAAAAGCAAGGTTATTAAAAAAGCAGTTTGGCTAAATAAGGGAGCTCATTATGTGTGCTATTTCTGTTCCTCAAATGCTTGCCTTCCTCCCTTTCCCTTGAGGTTTCCAGAGAAATCTGACAATCAGGGCTGAGGTTTACTGTCAGCTCCCATTAGGCAAATCAACCAGGCTGGGGATGGGGGAAGGACAAGAGGGAAATTGCCCTAAAAGTGAGCTGATTCAGCACCAGTCATGTCTTTGTGCACTGCCAGAAGGTGCTGGGCTTGAGGTGCTGTGCCAGAACAGAGCCCTTCCAGAGCCTGTGCTGGGAAATGCTGAGCACCATCCCCTGYCAGAGCACAGCTCCCAGCCCTCCCTGCCCTGACAGAGCAAATGACCTTCAGCCTGCTCACCTGGCACAGAACTCACTCCCTGTTGTAACTGATGTGTAAAAGTGCTCCTCATTACTTGAACTAAAGACACACGAGCCTGCAAAACAGATGAGGTGTCCAAGAGCATGAGCAGACTCTCTGGATGTGGAGCATTGGATTTGACATTTCAAAACCTCTGCATTAAAAAAAAAAAAAAAAAGGAATTGTCTTATTTTTCAGTTTTCCTTTACAAAATGATGATTTTCCATCAGTGACTTTATCTGCATTCCATCAGCTGACAGAGAATCACAGGATGGGTTGGAAGGGACCTTGAAGATCACCCAATTCCAACCCCTGGCTGAGGGGTGGGGTCCTTATATTGGGAGTAGGAGCAGAAACTCCCCTTCACASAACAGAGGGCCAGTTGTAGGCAAAAAAGGTTTTTGTCTCTTACATTTTTAACCATCATGCTCACAAAWCAGGCCATTATTTCAAGGACAGGCCAGTCCCCACTGCACTGTATTCATCCTTCTTGCACTTCATACATCTCTCAGGATCACTACACACAGTCACAGAATGAGGAAGAGAAATTAGAGTCACCTGCTRTAGAAAACACAGCTCTCACCCCTGTTAGAAATACTGGGGTTTCCCTACAGCTTTTTTTCCAAAACTTCAGCCATCAGGGTGGGAAGGCAGCTTGCTCTTTATGGTTTGCATGGATATRTCTCTAAGAAAAAATATTTCTCCAGCTGTGAGATGTCTATGAACTGTAATCATGCATGTCTTCTTTGTCATAAAGCAGTTGTTAGGTGTCATCAAATTCAAATTCACAGTAAACAGGGAATTAAATTCAATTCTACATCTCCTCACAATCACAGAGTCATTTAAATAAGGCCCTGACCCACAGAAAACATCACCAGTACAGCCACAAACATAAAATGATATTTAGGAGCTTCCATGGTACCTGTGACTCAAGGAATCTGCATGTTATAAATCCCACTTACCTTGGCAGTATTGCTCCTCCCTGGGGTGTCACTGTTCTGGGGTGACAACACATCCCTCCCAGAAATGGAGGGACCTTTAATTTAAAGATTTTAAATTAACTGGTGGGAAATAAGATCCAAATTTCCTGCTGCCMTCCTTGTCTGGCCATCCTTTCCTCTGCTCCACACACCTCAGGAGACACCAGCAAACCTCTCTCTGAGAAACTCCTGCTTGTTGCTGAAGGCTCCCAGAGGATTTAAGCTTGCAGAGGCAGGAGCATTCCTCCCCTCTGATGTGCTGAGGGCAGCTCTTCTYCATTTCCAGCCCCCAAGGGGAGCTGCTGGGGAGAAGCTGGCGCAAAGGAGGACAGGAGGACACAGATCCTCAGTAAGAGCCTAAATGAGAGATGCAGGACAACAGAGGGCTCCTCAGAATGCTGTTTATTGCACGGTTACAGCAGTCCTGGGCTGTGGGTGTAACAGGCCTGAAGCTGCTGGCTAAAGCAGAGTCTGAAGTCTGAAGCCCCTTTAGTTCTGGTTACAATGCATTGGATATTTTTCTTTGATGAGAATCTGAATACCTAACATCCAATCAGCATCACACACAGTACTTCTACATTTGCCTATAGCCTATCAAAACCACTAAAATTACCATATTATGTTAGTAACTATCTAATCCTATGTGTTATTATGTTACATTTTAAGCTCAAAGTTCTTTTCCTGTTTTCTTGCAGTGGAAAATTCTGCTTGGTAAAAACATCTTTTTGTTTGTGATCAACATGTCTTTTGCTCTTCGTCATAAAACCTTCCTTCCAGCTCATTGAACCTTTGTTTCCTTCGTTATCCACTAAAACTGATTCAGCAATCCTTACTTTTAGGAATCTTCTATTCTTCTATGACAAAACTTACTTTCATCTCCACTTCTCTTTCCATCTCTACATTGAAAGAGCTTTCTGCTGAGCATTCACATCTATGAATTTTTCCTGTTAAACTTTCATCCTTCCCCACAGYCCTCTGCAGGTGATAACAGAGCCCCAGACGTTTCTTCAGTCTCCCAGACRAGCTCCAGGGCAGGAATGCCACAGGGGCAGAAACTCCTCACACAGAATCCACTTTCTGCTCAGCCAGACACCCCTGCACTCAGGGCTCAGCCCCATTCCTGTCCTCATGTCCTCCTCAGTGCCTCCAGGGCCCCAAGCCACTGGTGCCACCTCCCATGTGGGGGACAGCTGATTGAACAGCCCAGGCAAAGCCACTCCAGAGCCCCCTGCCAAAAACTTCCCAAATGTCCCCAGTTTCTAAACACCCCTGGAGACTGAGCAGGAGGGGCTCAGTCATTGCCTGAAGCTGGATCTCTGCAGGGAAAGCCCAAAGTTTGAAGGATGAAGTCTGTGTTTTGCCTCTCAATATGTGCTTCCCCCCTGCAAACCCCACTGTATGTACAAGTTTTGTGTTTAATCAACTGAAATAAAAATCAACAAAACTTTGATAGGGTAGTTCATGAGGATCTTGCATTTAGGGATTTCTAAATTAGTATTTTAAAGCTTAAATAAAAGCTTTCCAACAGATCTAAGTGCTTTGAGCTCTGAAGTCCCAAACCTAAGCATTTCAGTGGAAAATAAGCAACTTTAAAATTTTTGTTCTCCTTGTTAAGGAACCCAGAATTTCAGTGTTCTATGCCTGGATTTTTCTTCTTTTCAGGAAAAGCTCTTCTTTATTTCATGAGTTTGGGATCTGCTGCACAAAGCATCCAAGAAACAAAAACCACAGCATTTATTTTTTCCTTCAGCATAGAGATGGAAAGCCAGCCTTGCCTCCATCATCTATTTCTGATAGGGTTTCCATGTCCTGCAAGTTAATCCCAAGGAACAGCCACATCCACCAAAGTGAGGAGCTCAGGGAGGGCAGAGATGCCCACCAGGGATGTGAGGGGCTCCAACACCCCAGAAAGAACAGAAAAGGCTTTTCCCAGATGCTCCCATGCCAGAGAAAACTGATTTCTCCCACATGAGAGGACTCTGCTGCTGCCAGGAGTCCACCTCAGAGCTGGAGCTCACAGGATAAACCATTCAACCTACAAGGAGTTGTCAAAAAACGCAGCTAAATAGCAAACACATGTAAGTCCCAGGCATTTCCCTGAGCCCCACTCGTTCTTTTTTTAGCCTCAGGAGAAAAGCACATTCTTCTGCATAATTTATTTCTTCAGTAGAATTATGCAGAAAACTGCAACTAAATTGCTTTTCCTGATTAAAACCAGAGCCTTTTATATTCTCCCCTCCCCCACTTCTGGATTATTCCTAAACATAGCTCTTTAAATTTTGCCTGAAAGAAAACAAAGCTCCCCCTGATCCCACCTTTCCCAGCACAGCCCAGGTGTGGGCAGGACAGCATCTCCCACTCCCCCAGCCCCAGTGCTCTGAATTTGGGTAAATGGGCTGAAATTGTATTGGGGGGACACTCCTGGGGGTGGGCTTGCTGAGGGGAAGGGGTTTGCTGATGAAAGGGGGAGGGTATTTTGTCTCAGACAGTGCAGCAGCTTTCTGCAAGGTCCCATGTCACAGGCACCTGTGCAGCAGAGCTGGGTGCAGCTGCTCACACACACAGGGCCTCAGATCAGTCACAATCACCTGTGTTTGGATCAAGCCATTTGCTGTTTCTTGTGCTGTTTGCCTGGGAGTGTGAGAGATTACTTTTAGCATCCCTGGAAAAGGGGCTGAGGAGCAGCTTCACCTCCCTGTGAACTCCATTTCKTCCCTCACTGGAGATGTAGTGCTGCAATTTGCATTTGGCTCTGGAGGAACCTATTGTCTCAGCTCTTCAAAAACCTTCCTGTAGAGACCAGGTGCAGTCCAGAGGCTGGTTATAAACCTCAGCATGCCCACTGCCATGCTCTTAGAAGAAATAAAAAAATGGATGGATTTTCACTTTGATTCAATGCCTTTGCCTGGTACAAGGAGCTGATGTGATGAGTCAGGGCTGAGCTGTGCTTAACGGTGGCTGCCTGCTTGTAAGGAATCAGGGCTATGGCAGATGAATACAGGTACACTCAGGATTATTCAACAGGCTTTATTTCCAGCATGACAGCTCTGGAGTTCTCTGGTTGGTTGTGCATCTTCCCAGGCAGGGTGTTCAGCAGCACCAGTGGGAATGAAAATGCAGCTGGTGTAGCTCTGTGGGGACCTCCAGGTTTGCACTACAGTGGTGTGATCCTCTGCCTCCTCATCCTGGTCTTCATTACTCAACAGTGTAGGAAATAAAAGCAGGATCTGGGTCACACACCCAGATGGAGGCACTCAGAATTCTTGGAATGGGGGCAGGTGGGAGCTGTTAGCCATAAAATCCTCCTTGTCAGCTGCTGTAGGTTTGGGTGGGACATTTTTGTGAGTGGAAAGAGATTCCCTGCTGGTCTCCCCTGCATTTGTCTCCAAGCCCATTCTTGCCCATAACCAGGCAAAGCAGCCTGTGTTGTTCACTGGTTTAATTCAGACTTAAGAGGTGTCTCTCATTTTGGAATGATGGAGTTTCAGTACACAACAAAATGGCTAAAAAGCACTCCAAGAGCACTGTGGGGCCCTTCTCCAGGAGTGCTGGTGCATGGAAATCTGGTCAGTGAGTTCAGACAAGCAGCAAACCTTCAACAACCTTGGCTTAAAACCAGAAACACACACTGCAGCCACTCCACACACAGCTGGCACAAAGTCTGGGGGAAAAGGCAGGTTTTGAGGCATGTGCTAAATACCTGTGTTCTGGTGAAGGGAAAAAGCCCCGCTACCAGGAGCCCACCCTGGAGTTCACATGTGCAGCAGTCCCTTGTTCCTACACCCTGTACTGGTTTGAAAGCAAAACCAGTGAGAGACTAAGCCAGAAATACAATTTAATAGGAAAACTATAAAATGAATATAATAGTAAAAGGAACAAACAAAAAGACCCTTGGCAGAGTCAGAATACAACCCAACACTCTGTTCATTAGGGTGGTGGTAGCAGTCTGAATGAAGCAGTCTTGTTGAAGCAGTGATCCTGTAGAAAGATTTGGCAGCTCCTGTCCTCTGGGAATCCAGTCAGTGCCTGTGCTGCCCCAAACTGCAGATTATATCCAGGTGGGAATGCCTGGCTCCTCCCCCCTGGGCAGAGCATGTCACAATGGGCTGATGTCATTCTATGAGTCACACAATGGGTCCTTGATTGCCCATTAAGCAGAGATGTCTCTGGGGTGCTCCTGGGGCTTATTCCTCTGCCCTGCACTGAGTGGGACCAATTCCCTGGATAAATCTGCCAGGATCCATGAGGAATAGCTGGGTCTTACCATTGGGACTGTGTCTCTTGCCACCTGCCTGCAGCCAGCCCCAGGTTCACAGATCTGTCTGTTCAGGTTGTGTTCATTTTCTCAGTGCTGCCTGAACTTTGTTCCATTCTGTTTATTGTCCATGTGTCCACCAACAGGATACATCAGCTGTCAGAACCCTGCCACTGCAGGAGCTCTGGACACATCTGGTGTGTCAGGAACACTCCTCTCTCTCCCAGTAACAGGTTGGGAGTGCACTGGTGGTGTCTTTCTTTCTTGAATCTATCAACCACTGATTTTCAGCTTAAAACTTCAAATGAACTATTTTCTCTAATTTGACCTGTTTTGTGTTCACTCTTAGGTTTGCTCATGGTAGCATTRTGTGGTCTTCTAGGGTTGTTGGAAGATCCTAGTAGGAAGGGAATTTCCAAGGGAAAATAGGGGGAAAGGATATTAATAGGGCAATTTTTGATATTTTGAATTAATTGTAAAATGAGTGAGAATTCCTGTATGTCTCCAAATAAATAACGTTTTTTGTTAGTTCCTCAGTTCCTATATACAATTGTTTCCCAACAGTAACTAAGCCAGTAACTACAGATAAATAGCATTTAGTGCTTTTATTTGCAAATTAAGTCTGTGYTATTCAGGACAACTTTATTTCTGCTGATATGTCTGCAAGGCAGCCAGAATCACAGAAGGAACTCCTGTGCTATTCCCTTGAGAAAGAGAATTTTTGTTCCTTCCCCACTTCAGCCTTGGCACAGCATTCCTGCAGGTAACAGCCTTTGGAGAGCAGTGATTAAATGCAGAGGCTGAGCAGGGCTGTACATATTGTGCATTACATTCCAGCTGATTGCATTAAATATTCCASATTCACGGGGTCCTCTCAGCAGATGCAATGCTCTGCTGAGCAGAATCATCATCAATATTTAAACCTTTCACACCAAGCTGTAAGAGCCCCATTTGACACCGAGCAATGGAAATGATGCTCAGATTGCAATGGGTTTCACCTTTCACCAATATCTTCTGTAACTACAATCCCTTCTTGAGCCCACCTCACTCAGGAATCTGATGTCCCAGCCCACACTGATCCCAGAACCCTGCTGTCCTGCCAGCAGAAGGCAGATGACCCTTGGATGTGATGCCAAGAAACTGCACATCCCTTTGGCCTCTTAGGGCCCCCTGGAGAAGCCTTGGGGCTTTTCTGCTCTCATCACAACAAAAGCCCCAAAGCCCCTCCTGGACCAAGTGACTCCTGGAGGCCTTCTCCTTCCTGGGGAGGAGATGTGGAGCTTKGGGTCTCATGTCTTCCAGGTGTACYCTGGCTGATGRGGRATAAGYATCCTGGACCCCTTTTTCCAAGTGCTTTTCCCAGAATCTTTTAAAAGGAGGGGSAGCACMGGKGGTAAATTCAGCTGGAGCCCCTGTTCATCTCTTCCTGTGCCCTGAGCTGAGCTCCAGCTGCACAGCCTGAATGCAGACAGGGCAGGAAGGAAGCCTCTCCTCAGAYACTAATAACTGAACTTAGAGCAGTAATAAAACATGATGTGCTATGTTAGATCTTTCATTTAAAATAAAATCCTGTGACACAGAGATAGCATTATCATTTCTATCTCCTCACAAGTAACTTACCYATTTGAGGGTAAATATAATAGATCAGAATGGATGCTTCTTAGCAAAAGAGTCTGTAGAAATAAAAACAGTGGAGATTAAAGGGCTGACAACAATGGTCTTTGCTGCTGAGTATCCAGCAGCACTCTGTGTGCATCCCCAGCAATACRTTTACAAGGAAGATTTAGGAACTAAATCTATGATATTACTTCTCCCCTGTCAATAATCTGGTAGCCCTAGGCACACATGCCAATGGAAAAGAAGGCTGGAGTTCAAAGATGTGGGACATGAAAAAGTAGCAGGGATAATTTTCACCTGATACCACATCATCAGAAACTGCTACACAAAATTATTGTGAATTATGGGGGCCTGCTGTGCATTTGATTTCCCACAGCTGCTACCACAGCAGTCACTTTCCTGAAAATTAAGTGCATGTTTCATCTGCTCACAGAAAGGGAAGAGGGGAAAAAGGTAAAGAAAGAAAAATTTGTGCTGGAAAACCCAGTGAAATCTGCTGTGCCATTCCATGCAGCCACGGTGTCCCAGGCTGTGCTCTGGGACAAGCAGCAGGGACACAGTGCCATGTCCCTGGGCAGGGTGGGCAGTGTCAATCAGAACCAGAGCCCTGTCCAGTGATGCAATATGTCCATTGCATTTACATCCCCTGCAGCTCACTGCTGGTCTCCAGCAAGGGACACCTCACAAAGCAGGTTATTGCACTGCTCTGCTCCAAAGCAGCAGTGCTGGCAGCGCCTGTGACTGCACAGGAGCACCAC
>CADDXX010001060.1:0-34564 GCA_902810485.1 Alauda arvensis | reverse complement strand
GCATTCCCTCCTCCACCACTGGCGTTCTTCACCAACAAATGTTGACCAGAAAAGCCATGTGGTTATTGAATTTGCAGGCAGATTCTACCAGCATGGGAACAAAGATGCTTCAATCACATTTTTGTGTCCCAAGCTCACTGAGTGCTTCCCTGAGTGCCAACTGAACTCCACAAGCTCCTCAAACACCATGTCAATCCCACCCAGCACTGCTGTGGCTTTGTTTCCTATGGAAGTGCTGCAAAGGTGCCTGTGCTAGCTGGCTCAGTGTGCACCTGCCTGTCCTCCCCACAACATGTGCTGGAACCACTGGCCCAGTTAAAGATGATTTGACAGAGGCAGAATTCCCAGGGAAAATGAATCTCTGAAATCCTGTTTGTGGCCCTGAACAACCTCTGGAGGTGCTGCAGGGAGAGCCTGTGGTGTGAGTTCATGGGGCAGTGCAGGCAGAAAAGGCCTCATCTGTGGGAAAGCTTCAGCTTAGACTTGTACTTTGAAGAGAGAGATATCCAGAAGAAGATGGGATTGGGACAGTTTGGCAAACAAAAGCAATAATTTCTGGACCAGAGGAACATGGGCTGGGTTAGCAGTCAGCCTTCCACCAGTGTAGTAGTGCAGCTTTAAGTCAAACCTGTATTTTCCGCATTAGGAAAAAGGATTTCAGTGTTACCATAAGACTTAAAAGGAAAAGCCCCAGAAGATTCTTTGCTGTGCTTTCAGCCATTGGCTCAAGGCTAAGACAGAAACACAGACAGGTCTCTTTACCTGTCTGTCAGAAATGTGGCCATTCTTTATTGGATAGTTTGCCAAAAATCCCACCTAAGTCATCCTGTATCTAAGGCAGAGCACAGAGCTTCTCAGGGCTCCTTCGGGTGTCACAGCAGGGTACAATGTGTGTGAGTACCTGTGCTGGGTTTCTATTTTGTTTGTTTATTGTTTATTATTTTATCAGTGTGGTAAGATAAGTAAAGAGTGTGGGGAAACAAAGAGTTGGTACCAAAGGTAATCTTGCCTCTGATGTATTGCAGCTGTGTTAATTATCCCAGAGTGGGAACAGCCCTGCTCTCCCAGCTCTGGGTGTGATAAAGAGTGAGCAGCTGGGAGGGCTTTGGTTGCAGTTGCAGCTCAGTTGGAGTCTGTGCTGTGCACACCCAGGGACAGGAGGTGGTGCAAGGGGACAGACAAGGTAAGACTTTGTACCAGGAACTGACAAGGACAGGGGCTGGACCAGGCTGGAGTGAGCTGGTGCTGTGAGAAGGAAGAGAGAAGAAGGAGAACTGGCTGCTCGCAGGAATGGACAGACCCTGAGAGCTGCTTGGAGCTGCCTTTGGGAAATAGGCTAGAGACTGTTAAATAGCAAGGTGTTGGTGCCTGAAGCCTTCTGATTGATATGAAGGATTCATAGATAATAAAGTCCTGATACTTGGAGCCCCTAGAAGTTTTTAAGGAAGGGGTTTGTGTGCTTTGACCATCTTGACTCCCACAGTGCCCCACTGGGATGCAGTGGGGGAGGTGGCGTTGGTGGAGCTGAGAGTGGCCGGTAAAAGCCCCAGGGAGGTCTGGATCTGATTTTCTCCTATCAAGACACCTGGAATTAGGTGAGCCACCAACCAGCAATAATAGGAGACTGCTTGTGGTCACTGCCTTGTGTTGTGACCGCCTTGACAACAACATATCAGCTTATTAAACCTTTTGCTTTACAAAACACAGCCCAGGTGCCATCTCACAAATTATTTTTAAGCCATTTCTGTGAGGTGCAGGCACCCTCAGAAACTTGATACATCTTCACATGGCTTATTCCATTCTGGCCATGTGCAAGACTGCATCACACCAGCTCATGCGAACCGTGTTCAGATCCAGGATCTCAGTGCAGAAGCCCTGACGTTTCCTTGGGCAGAATGATTCCTTGGAGCTCATCCCCTGTGATGCTCACAGATACAGTGACTACTCTGATTCTTGCACTGCTCCAGCACCACTGGATCAACCCCAGGGAAAACCCGGAGCAATAAAATCAAGTCTTCACTGGGCCTCTTTCTGTGTCTGGACATCTTCTAGATAGATGATTTTGTCCCTGGGCATTGAATTTTTAGCCCTTTCTTTTCAGAAAGAAGATTGCTACGGGTCCTTAGAGTAAAAGTTAATAAAATTCTTTCTCTCAAAAAGGACTTTTTATAAGATATAATAAATATGGATCTAGAGAAAAATGAAAGAAAAGTCACTCTGATTCCTGAAGCCATTTCATCCACACGGGTGGCCCACTTCAGATCTTCCCCGGACTTCTGGGGATTTGGGGATCTTTATCTTCACACAGGAGGCCTGGGAGGACAGGGTTCATCTGAGATAAGATAGGAGGCTCAACAACTGCCACCTTATTTCCATAAGCATTTGTTTTGCAAAGAGCCAAGTTCTCCATTATGAAGATGAGGCAAAGAAAAAATGACTGAAATTCATTTTAATGGTAAATTTACTTTGGTATCAAGCTGATACTTGAGACAGAGATTAAGTTATTCTGTGGSAGTCAACTGAATATCAATTGAATTCTTATATAATGAGGCAAAGGATTGAAATTTGGGGTTAATTGGGAGTATTATGAACAGTTAGAGAAAAATGGAAAATCCAAAAAGTGCAAACATAGAGTAGTACCTCTTCAATACAGTGTGCACACAAAGTGTAACTTTTTTGCCTGTCTGAAAGAAAAGAAAAACTAATTTGAGAGGCAGTGGTGAGCATTTCTGTGATCTGATTGTGACTGGGGGGAGAGATGGAGTGCAATGAGAAAAGGAAAGGAATGGGGTTTGCTTTAATTTGGAGCATCTTGAGCTGTTAAAATTTTGGCCATGCCTAGAAAAYACTAATGGAAGAAACAGCCCTTGGTGATAAATATCTCTTTTCTTTAGAAGTTTCTGTTCCAGCAAGCCAGTCTCTGTCCCTCTTATGTCTGACCCCTAATATAACAAAAATAAAAACAGYTTTRAGGGGTTTGCCTCTTGCTCTGCTCTCCGTAACCTGCTGGGTAACTTGCTGTCCCCAGAAGTGTCTGTCACTGCTCCTTTGTGCACAGATGGGGATCTCTGGGCACACAAGGCCTTCCATCAGCTGGGACCCTCCGGTGGGAGCAGCCAAATCCACCCCAGCATTTCCTGGGATGCAGCAGAAGCAAACACAGCAGCACCACTGTGCACAGGATCATCAGCAGAGGAGAGGGGGGGGATGCACTTCTCTGACTTCCAAGGCAGTGATGCCAACAACAGAGGAAAAGGGATTATCTTTTYTCTTCCAAGGTTGGGAGTGCTGTTTCAGGTTTCATGCCATGCAGACAGCAATAATAACCTGCTCTGAAAGCTGCTCGCTGCACAATGGCAAATTGCTCATGGGCAGTGATGGCAAAATTTAATCCCTCCTCTCAGAATGCAACCCACACAGCCACTCAAGACAACATAATAGCACTTTTGTAGCTCTCTGCTACAAACATCGCTTTGAAAAGGATACAGCTGTGGAGGGGAGTCTCCACACGCGTCATTTTTGGCTGGCTACCAAGGCATGAGAGCTCAGACRCACTGTGCTCCCTCACAGCCCTGCCAGCCACTGCACAGGCACGCCTGGGGAAGGCACAGGGCATGGATGGAGCTCTGTGAGCAGGAAACACAAGGATAAAATTCAGTTCCTGGCCAGATGATCAGGTTAGGGATTAATTTCCTGAAGAACTGGAATGAGAGAAAACTGGGAGATGGCTCCAGTCTGGGATTTAATTTACAATCCATAAAGCACTGGGCTCATTTAAGATTCCAAAGCTGTAGATGTGCCAGACATCAGCCATTCCTTCAGTGAATGACCACACATGGAGGAGGTCAGACAAGAGCACAGACAGCACCAGCAATTCCTCCCTCCARCTTCTTTCCATCGTTCTCTTGAGCTGCCAGTCACAGTTTCCAGCTGCCAAATAAATCAGCTCAGWGGCCAAAGGAGGCCAAGCCCACCCAGTTTGCTCTCACCCCTGCACTGGCTCTGCACAGCACCAGCAGTGCCCCATGTCCTGCTCAGCATCAGAGCTGTGAGGACACTGCTCTCTGCAGAAGAGGAACCAGCCTGGAGGGTGGCCTTGGGTGCTGAGACCTCCATGGGCTGTGCTCTGCTACACCCTGACACTGCCAGGGGACACCACTGCTCACACCCTGACCCTGCTGCTCTGCCAGGGGATGTCCCTGCTCACACCCTGACACTGATGAGCTGCCAGGGAATGTCCCTGCTCACACCCTGACCCTGCTGAGCTGCCAGGGGATGTCCCTGCTCACACCCTGTTTCTCTGCCAGGGGATGTCCCTGCTCACACCCTGTTTCTCTGCCAGGGGATCCCTGCTCACAGCCTACTGTCCTGCCCTGGAGCCCTGCTGGCAGCACTGTCCCAGCTCCAGTAGAGCTCGGCTGGAAGCACTGGCACCTGCACAGCTGGCACAGATGTGCCTGTGAGAGGGTCAGGGCTGCTCCCCTCCACTGGGGAGGTGGCATGAACACCTGGGAGAAGAGCAGGATGCAGCTCACACAACCAGAAGAGGCTCTTCCACCCCGGGAGCACAGTTGTGCTGGAGTAGGCAAGGGAGGGAGAGATCAGGTTCTTGCAGTCAGTTATCAGGACTGAAGAGAGATGGGACCACTGAGATTYGTGTTAAAGCAYGATTTATTGCTCTTATCTTCTACAGTCTCATGAAAGAGTGAGGACATCTTCACATCATAAGCCTAACTACTGACTCCTGTCAGCAGCAGTCACMAGATCTCCAGCTACAAGGTCCTATAAAGATTCATTAGCCAATAAACYACTGCCACAAAGTTTGTTAGTGTTTTCACACCAATTGCTAATTGAACCATCTCAGACATTCTGCCACAGTGCAGACYTCCTTAACCAGTCCTATAACTGCACACAAACTTCCTTGTAACTAGTTCTATATTTACATCTTAAAACTTTGAAACTCTAAAACTTTACACTACCCAGGTTAACATGTTTCTACCTAAATTATTCTACCTAAATTATTAACATGTTTCTACCTAAATGCACATTCTGGCTTCTGGTCTCTAAATCTGGAAGCCTCTTCCAAGGTCTCAGATCAAACCCTGCACTCATTTCTATGTCTGGGCCTGTAGGCTCAAGGTTTTGAGAGTTTTCTGTGCCTTGATTTCCCACCAGGTGTGGACCAGGAGGAGCAAGGATCCCCTCCAGAGCTGACCACAGCAGCYTGTGCTGTGAATCTCTCCCAACCTGCTGTCAGCTGATTCTGAAAGCACCAAGTATCAGCCAGAATTGGTTTATGCACGACAAGTCCAAGAAAACTGTGAGCTTCTTRTGGATCACTCTAAGAGAGATAATATATAATATATCCTGTGATGCCCTTTGGGGCTCTGCATCCAAATAATTGGGGAAAGGATTTCCTTAGAATGGTCTGGTTCTCACCACAAACCTTTGGGGTGTGCTCTCCCTTCGTGGCACAAATAAAGATACAGGATTTTGAGTGAATTGCCTGATAATTCTGTCAGGAGCTGATCTCCTTCCTCCCCACCTCACCCTATTACTGATGGGAACAAGGGAGTTGTTATCAATCAAGGCAAGCTACATTGTGATCTCTCTGCAACTGAAATCCATTTCAGATTGGAGGATAAAATGTGATTATATTTACACTTCCTTGACACAATTCAGGCAGCAAAATAACAGGCTTCTACAGACATTTTTCTTCTTCATATTTAGATTTGTCAGTATTGTGGAGCTGTGTGAGAAGGGAGGGAGTTATTATAGCAGCTGGGATTCAGTGATACATTTCAGTTGCCTCACAGATGAAGATGTTCAGTTTATTGTGTTGTCTTCCCATCTTTTTCATCTCCAGGTTCTTTGAGTACTGTCCAGAGCATCCCCCAGATTGATGAAATTGTTATTCAATCAATACAGTTCTATGTAAATCTAYTTTTGATTTTGACATATCCCATAAATTATTTCTACTTACAACCTTAATTGTTCTGTATTCATCACAGGAGATGGAATTTCTAAYTCATGCAGCTGTTTACAAATTAAATTTACAATTAATGAAGAAAGTAGGAGATCAGGCACTTCATATTTCCCAAACTRCATTTGAAAAGGATATAATCAGGCTTTATATGATCCAACTGTGTTTGGACATTTTGATATTAAAGGTGTCAGCTCCAAAAATCCCAAAAATGCAAAAACTGATTTGACCATATAACTTGGCTCAACCTAAGGCTGAGCTTGATGTGCTCCACAAACCCCATTCCTCATAACCAAAGTCTCATTTCCAGCACACAACCACATGTTCTCTTCTCCTCCCGACACCAGCAATGAGCCCATCCACCCCACCCCAGCACAGGGGAGCCTCCCTTCACACGAGTGCCTGGCTCTGTGTGACCCAGGCACCATCAGAAAACCCCCCCAGCTTTGCTCTGCAGTGAAAACAATCCTSTTCTCAGAATTTTACATGTTTTCAGGAATTGTATTACAATTTCAAATTTATTTCCTGGATCCCTACAACGTSTTTCATGGAAGGGCCATCCTCTGTCATCTCTCCAGATTGGCAGGGACAGTTTTCAGACCAGTAGCCAGCCTGAGAATGGTTCAGTATTCTCCTCACAGCCACGAGCTCTGTGGCAGGAGAGCTGTGGAAAGGTGAGTTAACCAAAAGCATCAATAGCAATTTTTAWGGAACAATCATGTAGAATTACTGTTCAAACTTGATAATATACCATAATACACAGAGCTCATCTGCAGGATAGCACACTGAAACCAGAAAGAATGARAGCCCTTTCTCTTTTTTTACAACTGGAATTCAAGACCTTTTCATAGGCCARTTTTCTAATACCTGCAATTTTTATTCTCTTTTATTCAGAGCCTCATTCTTCCTCATCTTCAGCAGACTGCCTCAGGCAAAACTGTGCTTCTCTCCATTTCAGTTTTTCTCCCTTTTACCTGCACCACTTAAACAGTAAATTGGAAATTACAGGGTGCAATTAGGAGCAGAGCCTTGCCCTGCCATTTAGTACAGGCAYAGAAAACTAAGGAGAAAACATAGATAAAGTCAGGACTTGAATTCCAATGTAGTCACTGCTCATGGGCCCAGATAGCCAAGGCTGACATGCAATAATCAGGATCTTGAATCTGTGGATGAACCTGTGTGGGCAGGGAGGCTGGAGCAGAGATCACTGTGGTCCCTCCCAATCTTACCCATCCTGTGATTATCTGCTATGGAAGGTTATCCTGTGAACCAACAGAAATGCTATCAATTCCTCCATGTATTTCTCCAGTAACAAATGAGATGCAGAGCTTCAAGTGTCCTCAAGCAGCTGGAACACGATCCAAGTGTGTCTATGGGTGTGTTTCTGTGGGAGACCAGAGTATTTCTCTGGGTCTCCTGAATGGGCAGCAGCCAGGACAGGGGGGATGGGCTCACACAGCCTGCTTAAAAGATAGCATTGGCTTTGATCTGACACCTTGGAGAAGGCTTCCAAAACTGTCTGAGGATTTGGATGACACAAGGGTTTGATTGGTGTGGTTTTTATTATATCACTGGGTGTATAGATATTAGTTTTAGATTTCTCTGTATTCTTATTATTGGGCAAATATGGAGGCAGATCAATGTAATAAAGTCACATTTTCCTGTTCTTCTCTTCCTTTTCCTCTTTGCAAAAGGCGATAGGTTTTTAGGATTGGGTAAAGGTGTGATTTCAGTGTATGACTTAAATTTTAGTTATTAGATTTTAGAGGAAAACAATGTTAACGTAATTTAGATTATAAAAACCCAGGTGCTGTTCCTGGGCGGGGAGAATTCACTTTTCCAGCTGCTTGTGAACACCACGCTGGTCTGACTGAATTTAGAGACAAAGATTCTAAAATAAACATCTTCAAACTACAACCCAAAGACTCTAAGATTCCTTCTTCCAAGCAAGGGCAGTGAAAAAACAGCCACTCACCACAGTCCAGAGTTATCTCAGAAGAGATACACCAGYATGTTTCCATGCTTTCAATAAGGGCTCCATGGCCAATAATGGACTGGAATCTATTTGGACATGGGCTTTGGGAGTTACACCAACAGCTCTAGGAACCTGTCCTCAGTACCAAAGCCAGCCCAACAGAGCAATAACTCCTTGCTTTTGGGAAGAGATGGGGCTCTGGTGCAGGAAGAAGCAAGGTGCAATAGAGCAGGGACTGCTGAAGGGAATAATGAGGATGAGAAGCTGGGAGTCACTAAACAAGCAGATGGTCAAAGAGGAAGGCTAACTGCAGGTTAAATAAAACATTATTATGAAAGGAGTTGAACTGGAGGCTGAATCCTGGAGGAAATGTCAAGCACTGTGTGTATGCATGTTCATGTSTTGAGAGAAACTGCTCCACTGCATTCTTTCTCCCTTTCTGCCTTTTATATCCACTGAAAGGCCCCCCACACTTGTGCCCATGGCATACATGGAAAACTGCTGCAGGCTTTTTTTTTTCAGAAGTGAAGAGCAGCTGAAAAAGATGTCGAAGCTCCTTGCCTTGAGGAGGGGACGTGGGAGCTCAGCCCTGTGAGCGCTGTGCTGATGGACCAGCCCAGGCCCAGGGATGCTCCTGATGGCCCCTGGGGGGAGGGTAAAGGGGACAAAGCTCCTGCACCGTGTCCCTGTGTCCCCAGGGACAGAGCAGCAGCAGCAGCCGGGCTGCATGGAGCCTTTGGGGCAGCTCCCAATGGCTGTGTGTGCCAGTGTCCGTCTGTCCCAGTGTCTGTCTGTCTGTCCCAGGGCCTGTCTGTCTGTCCCAGGGCCTGTCTGTCTGTCCCACTCTGCGCACAGCCCGGAGCACCCGCGGGGCCACCTCAGCCCTTATCCCCCATCCCTGCTCCCTGCTCCCCATCTCCCATCCCCCCAGCCTGTGACCCATTCTCTGCCTGTCCCACGCCACCCACGTCCTCCCTGGTGCCAGCCCGGGCAGGGAGCGCGTTTTGGACTTTGCTGATGAAATGCTTCTCGTGCCAGAGCGTGCTCCCTCCATGCCTTACCACCATGTGGGTAAATTTTCCCCTCCATCAGATTTAATAAATAGTGTTTACAAATTCTTAGGCATGCCTCCCTTGTAAAATCCACTAAAGCCACAACAAATATACTTATCATGGCATTAATTTGGTTAGAGATTTTCTCAGAGTGTCGACAGCCATATCTAATTTCTAAGGATTTATTTTTATTTCAGAAAATATTAGATACATTTTTGCTTTACCCGCTACAATTCCTTTATAATTGTGTTTCCTCTGAAGGCAGGGGGCAGCTGCTTTACCACCATCCACTGTCAGACTACATTCCCTCTAAAATATCCTTCAATAATTAATATTTTATATTTATTCACAAGTAAGAACTTAAACTTTCCTACACGAGTCTACAAAGCCCTGAGTTCATTCGTGCTACAGCTGAACACTGACATTTCCTGGTTCAAACACCACTCCCTGCTGGGAGATTATCTGCTGCCATGGTCTAGATATTAATACCTGCAGTCTGTGAAGAAGCTTTAATAATCTGAAATATAAATTTTAATATAAATTCCCTCATTCACACTTGGTCTTTCTTAAAAAATGAAACCAAGCAGACAGCCAAAAAGCAGAGACTTCATTTTATATCCAGCACCAATTTTTGATATATTTCCTTTCTTGGTCAATCAGTTGGCTTCTGTTAGTAACAAAATATCTGGACTAGTGCTGAACTGAGTGTCCTGCTGGCAGATTTGCRTGGCCACGTTTCTCTTGAAATGTGAATTTTATCTACCATATATGTGCAAGACTCCCTTCCACCAGTTTCAGAATATTRGTATAGATTAATTGTGGCAAATGAATCATAGCTTGGATCTAACCCACTGCAAATACCAGCATCTTTCCRTCTTTCCTGTTCCCTGCCCACCTGGAGCCACGGATTCATCCTCACTTCTTGTATGGAGAAACACTGCAGAAGGATCCTGTGACCAGTGAGCAGCTGCTCAGTCCCCTGACACAAATTTTAATTTACATTCCCCCCTATGCCAGCGAGGAGCACGAGATCCCCACCACATTGATACTGYTAGACAGCTCCCAGAGCCCAGGCAAGTGTGAAGTGTTTATGATGACAGCTGAACTCAGCAAGAGTTTCCTCCTGCTAGGATTTGTCCTGGCGGGATTTGCTGCCTCAGTCGTGTCAAACTCCATTGTGAGCACGTAGGAATTGGTGCCACTGAGTTAAAATGTGTGTGGCACCAAGTGGGGGAGGAATAACTCATCAGAAACAAGGGCCCTCTGGCACCTGCTCTTACCCAAGGTGCTCCCAGGTTGCATCATGCTGCCCACACCAGACTCTTCTCTCATCCCACAAATCCATRAATAAATTCTGGAGCACAGGGAGAGAAAATCCAGTTCCTGGATTGCAATGACAGACTTTATCAGATAAAACATACCAGTGCATGAATTCGTTCCTCACAGCCCCTTCACCTTCCCCAAACAACACAACAGCAAATGGGGACCAATGCCTCCTCCCYTCATAAATCTAACCACCTCCATGGCAGGGATTTTCCTGGAAAGGTTTTATCAGAGGGAAGTAACAGCTCCTGGCCTCTGCTCAGCCCATTACCATCAGCTCTGTWAGTAGTTAGCTGATGTGTTCATGCCTGGAGTGTTATCTAAAATGTGYATCTRTCAAAAGATGATGTYRAATATATTTAAATATTGGGAGGAGTCTCAGCAGAGAGTGTAAACAAAGTGTTGGCAATTTTTCATGCACTYCCCAGTGTGTGTGAAAGATAACTTCCTTTCTTTACTCCTGACACTGTAATTAGGATCAAATATTCAGGGSCAAAATTGCAGCTCACATGGAATATCATTTCTGGCTTGGTTTAGATCACTTCAAAATAATGGCCTTGGGTTTGATATTTCCAGAGCCATGCTGATTTTTCAGTTGCTTTGGACAGGGTTTTCCCATAGCACCAGTGCTGCCCAGTGACAGGGAATGCTTGTGATGGGTTAAAATCTTGTCCCTGTGCATAGCTGGTAAACAAACACAGTGCAARGTGCAGCTCCAAASCACCAGCACATCCTTTTCTCCTGGGTTTGCCCAGCCCAGCACTGCACAGGCTTTTGACACCCACTTGGGAAGAGGAATTGCGACTTAACCRTGCCCATTGTTCTCTGCGGGCTTCAAAGGGGACTGGAACAGTTCACATGGAGATAACAATGTTGCAGTAATTTTGGGCTGATTAGTTCTTTTTCAAGCATTTTTCTCTTTTACTTTGGACTTTAGAAATAACACAGCTCTTATTTGTATCTGCWCTTGGACTTTCTGCTCCCACCCAGCACAGAATGTCCAAAACAGATGCCAGCTGGAGAGCCCATCAGAAAGGCACCTGGACAGTTCAACTCTTTTAAAGGTGTCTCTATCACAGATGCCCATTAACATCTTGAAGCTAGTTTCTCTTTTAYACATCARTTTAYAAAGTGGGGATTAACGTGATRCCTGATGTAAACATTTTSCAGGGGCTGTAMCAGYAGYAACATAATGGGCACAGRTAGCAGAACAAGATCTGAAATCAGTGATTTCAAAGGACTGATCAGAAGTTGTTGYTCAGACAGTGGATGAGAAAGAATGAGATCTTCTGAAATATGGAAGATTGGCTGATACAGGGAAGAAAGTCACATGAAGAATAACCTTTGAAACAGCACCACCATAATCAAAAATACGTTTGTGAAAGGACAAAAGTGCTGGGGTCAATTGATACAGGCCACATTTGGGGACTGGGTCATCTGCCTCTGTAACCCTGAGCCATGGTAAGGTCTGGAAATGAAGTTCACAGTCTGAGCATGCTCTGGTTGTATCACACCTGCATCACACACAGGGGAAACTGCTCCAGAAAGGAAGCACAGCTCTGTTTTATGTTGTGATAACAGTAACCAGCACATTTCATAATTTCCCCTGTGCTTCAGCAACAGAACTGGCTCCTTCAGGTGAAAGGAGGACAGCAATTATTTTTAGTGGCTAAAAAAATTAWCTGATGTCTTCCCATCTATCTCAGAGTTAGTGGCCACCAGGGCTACAACTTCTCCTTCCTTGGAATATCTTTAGCATAAAGCAGTTTCATTATGACAGAAACACACTCACCAGCAAAGCTTAAAATAGCAATTCATTTTATCATTGGGCCAACAAAATCAAGATGACAGAAAGCCAAGCTCAGTTGAAAATGATGCTGCTATTTCACACCCACCACACAACCCTGCTACAATAGCAATAACATGTGGATAACATCCTGGATTATCAATTCTGGAACAGCATCACTGGCTTCTCTCTTAATCAGCCACTWAATTGTTTTGAGCTAATCCCTAAACTAAACAATTAAACAGCCAGCCTGTAGAGATTGCTCCAGAAGTGATTTTATGAGACCTTAAGGGCCTGATATGCAGCTTTCTGGAGAACCAAAGGTTTCTGCTTGGCTTTGGTGAAGACTGGGCAGGTGCCTGAAGGGTGCAGCTTCCCCATGGCCACAGAGAGCCCTCAGTGCCACAGGGGAGGGCAGGAGGGAAGGGAAGGCCTGCAGAACTGCTGGGTGTCACCCTTTGTGGCCAGGAGTGTCTAAGAAAGAGCTGGAAGTTCATGAGGCTGCTGGCCTGARGATGTGTGCTTAACACTTCATCACCTTGACTGCCTGACTCAGCCACAGCTGTAAAAGGGAGTGCAAACCACAGCCTGGATCACCCACTTGGAGAGCTTTATGCATGGTGGGTGTCTGAAAGCTGCTCCTACGTGGTAAGAAAGGTACAGATAGTGGGGGAAACAGAGTTGGTACTAAAGGGAATTTGTGCCTGACATATTGCAGCTGTGTTAATTATCCCAGAGTGGGAACAGCCCTGCTCTCCCAGCTCTGGGTGTGATAAAGAATGAGCTGGCTGGGAGGGGTTTGGTTGCAATTGGAGTCTGCTGCTGTGCTGTGAAGAGCCAGGGACAGGAGGTCATGCAAGGGACAGATAAGATAAGACTTTGTACCAGGGACTGATAAGGACACGGGCTGAGTCAGGGACAGGATGGAGGGAGAAGGAAGAGAGAAGAAGGAGAACTGACTGACTGCTGTTGGCATAAATGGACAGACCCTGAGAGCTGCTTGGAAATGCCTTGTGGAGAATAAGATAGAGACTGTTAAATAACAAGGTGTTGGTGTGTGAAGCCTTCTGATAGGTGTGAAAGACTGATGGATAATAAAGTCCTGATACTTGGAGCCCCTAGGAGTTTCTAATGAAGCACTTTGTGTGTTTTGACCATCTCCATGGCCACACTCCTCAGCCACTGCAACACTGGTGGCAGCCAGAGAAATCCCCTGCACCTCTGARTTTCCAAAGCCATATTGACCT
Source organism: Alauda arvensis (assembly GCA_902810485.1). Classification (NCBI taxonomy): domain Eukaryota; kingdom Metazoa; phylum Chordata; class Aves; order Passeriformes; family Alaudidae; genus Alauda; species Alauda arvensis. Next base: position 21,198 of record CADDXX010001060.1, on the reverse strand, counting down.
AAAATGCACTGCTCTCCAAAAGAATAAGCACAGTCAAATAAGAAGACAAATGCGAGTATGTTGAGGTGTGTAAATCTCCTCTGAAGGATGCAGTATAGTGACCTTTTACTGAACCACTGTGGATTAGCTCTTCTATATTACTGAGATGTCTTGAATGAATCCCTTTTTGGAAGATCATTTCACATAAAACAAATAAAATGGTGATATTTAGCTCTTGGAATATTGCCTCACCTTTCCCGAAATTATTCTGTGCACRTCTATGTGTACCAGACTGTACTGGAAGGATGTGAATTGATCTCACCTTATCCCTTTTTTGTTGCTGTCAAAGTATTTTTAATCACTTGTCTAGTGTTACTAATCTTTGCCTTTTCTCTTACAAGCCCCATTTAAAGAAAGGCTTCCCTGTGCTGTGTGTGTGGGTCCATTTCCTCCTCACCCTGCACAGGCACCTCCACAGATCAGTCACTGCTTCTGTGCTCAGCAGCTCCTGGACTCATCTGGGTTCTTGGTGGCCCCTCTGGAGTCACRGATTTGGCTTTCAGGCCATGCTCACCTCTCTGCACCCACCCCTGCTGTGTCCTGCACTTAAYTCTATCCTTTTCTCTTCCTTTTCAGTCAGGCAGGAGTTGCAAAATGCATCTCAGGAGTGGTGAAGGGTTCAGTGCCCAGCTGCTCAGTGTGGGCCATGCCTGAGGGAAGGGGATGTTGCAGCCCCTGTTCAGCAGCTGGGAAACTGAGGCACAAGRGACAGAAACAAGGGACAGACSWGGCTGGGCCTGACAGGGAGRTGGAAGGTGAACTCAGACTTGAATYCTGCCTCAGACACCACAGCCACAGGGRTGYCCTTCTGTCYTACTRCAATTAYTTTAACCTAAATGCCATAATCTTTRCCTTTGTTCTTTTRTTTTCTTGTAGATAACAGCTGTAATTACTTTATAGCCTTCAATATACTTTGGTATAAAAATTAAATAACAAATTATTAATATGTTTTCTGCACCTCTTCCTTCCATTCACAGGAATTCCTGGTCTCACAATGTSACATCAAATGTCACCAAGTATTGTTGGCAAGTACTTTAAAAGCAAATTATTACTTCATAAAATTTTTATACTCTTGATAAAGAAAAGTTTTCCTTAAAAAAACCCTGACTCAGGGYCTCAGTGCTCATGAACCTGTAGAGTAGAAAGTTTTCTGGATTGTTCTTAAGTACCAGGAATTTTTTATACCCACTTATATTTTGGCACCTTTCATCTCAACCTCTTTCTGAAGCTGATCATCCCTGTGGTGCCTAAATGAGAGATGACAGAGAACCCGTGGGGAAAATAAGGCTGATGAAATGCAAAGTAGCATTATTTATGCTGAGTCTGTGTGCAAAGTGCATTTCAAACTTCCTTAATTTTTCAGTAATAACCAGTGTTGGGGGGATGGGACAAGTGAATATTTGCATTTGATATTTCTGAATAGCTCATCTTTTTCTTTCTCCCTTGGCTCAGTGAAGCACAGTTATTATTTATTTTTTTTTTTCCATTTGACTTGAAGATCTGAGGGATAACTGAAGCCCTGCAGGAAACATAACTAGCATCTTTGGGGTCCACAGATGGGAGGGGGAAATAGGCTGGGAAGGGAGGGTTGAGGCCACCTCTCCTCTCAGCCTACAGGAGATGAATGTCAGCTGCTCAGGTCTGGAGGTGCCTTGCTGAGGCTGCTGTGGGAGCCTCACACTGATGCTGTCAGTGTCAAATTCCTGTTCCCCAATGAAATYCATTACTTGGCTTTGAAATATTACCACGGGTGCTGCTCTTTAAACAATCATCCTGTCTCCCTGAACAGAAGCCATCAGCTGCGCAGTGCTGCCCCAGGGTCAGCCACCTCCAGGCAAGGCTGGGAGCAGCCAGCAAACCCCTGTGCCACACACCAGCCCAGTGTGGGTTTGGCCACGATTTAGACAGTTAAGAGCCAAATATTGTCCAGAGTACCTGGGACTTCACTGAGCTTAACCAGCGCTGTGTAAGAAATTATCCAAAGGAGATAGGGTTGATAAAATCCAGAGATAATTCACTCAGTATTTCACCTTACARATATGACTGGAAGATCCACGTGCAAACCCAAACAGATCAAACCCTCACACAGAAATCTCTGACCTTGGTGGAACGCATTGGGTCAGGCAGGCAAGCAGGAAAAATCCCTGTCCTGTTGATAATCTGACATTCTGCCTTTGCTCCTCATAATGCAGAAACAGGGAGGGGCAGACACCCCTGTTTGCCTGAAGGGATTCTTGCTGGTTTGTCACCCCCAGAGTTACAAAGGMAGCAGGCAAGGGGCACCAGGCTGGTGCCAGGACAGAGCTGCAGCTCTCAGCCCAAGGGAACACTGCCAGTGCATCCCTGCATCTCCCCCAGGCACAGCCAGCAGCTCCTGCTGCTCACTGGGCACCAGGAGGGATCAGCTGCCCTGCTGTGGCACTGGCAGCTGCCAGCACACTGGGAAGGAGCCTCTGCTGGACACCTTCGTTGCCCCCACTGTGTTTGTTACACCTTTACAAGAAGCAGAAGGGAATCCAATCTCCAGCTCCTTTGGTCATGAGAGCAGACAGGAGTGAACCCAGTGTGTCCCCATGGCTCTCTGCCTGCTCCCACTCAGGCTCCCYAGCTTTTATTTAACACCCTACAGATAACAGGGTCCCCACACTGGCAGAATGAAACAGGCAGTCCCAAATTTAGAGGATAGCTTTGTCCATTGGTGCAATTTTCYCTTGTTCCCAGTGGCACAGCGAAAGCATTCCTGCTTAATCCCCAAGTCAGGCTGAACAGCTAGTCCTCACTGAGACTGTGTCCTTATTTATCCTGTCTGTGGCACAGCCTGGCACTTCAGGAGTGTCTGTGTGAGGCTCCCTGGTGTCCAGCTCTCCCCAGCACCACACAAGCTGTATCAGCTGGCAGGGACCTGAGCCCAGCAGTGGGAACAGCCTGAATCCCAGCCCAGCACCACAGGATTTGTTGACACAAGAGCCCAGGCTGTGTAGGGCAGACTAGAGAGCAGCACAGGCAGGAAAATCAGCATAGGCACAGCCTCATAGTCCCTGTTGCATGTGGCTGGGAGAGTGCACCCCATCAGGGTCCTGCTGGGTCAAGCCCCAGCCAAAACAAGGGCCCCATTTTGCTGCAAGCCTTGTAGGAAATCATTTCCTTGCAATGCAAACTCAACAGATTCTGCTTTGACCTTCCAAATTAACAACTCATTGATCACCAACTGGGCATGAGGAACATCAGCTCAAACTGTAAGTTTTTGTGAAATTTATGGGACAAAGTAAACCACACCACAGCCTTCTCCTGAGGGTTCAGGTAACTCCTGCTGCCTCCAGCTCTGACCTCTGCTCCTCCCCTCAAAGGCAGCCCTGCTCTCTGGGTGGGTGTTGAGATKGTGGGGGGCTTCACAGAAAACTAAGAAGCTGGGTAATTGTAAAAGTCATCTATTGCATGGCTGAATCAGCCTCATGAAGGTGGAGTTGTTGCAGTTTGTGCCATTATGCAGAAAGCCTTCTAGCACAGAGTCCCCAAGTGCCAGGCAGCAGCAGCAGCAGCAGATCCATCCATGATCCATCTGTGCTCTGTGTTCTGTGATCTCCCTCATTCTCCCAGCAGTGCATTTTATTCTATTTTTAGCCAGTCAGGTACAAACACAATCCCACCACTGCTTTGTTGGACCCATCCAAAACCCAAGACTGATGTGCAAAAGTGGTTGTAATTTCTTACACAAATTCTATGTCCATAACTCCATCTAGGAATGCCAGCAAGGGTGCATTGTTTTCATTGTGTCTAGAACTTAGTTGACTTTGTAAAAAGTGATGCTTTAAACTAGGCTTTAGGGCTTTAGGGCTTTTTTTTACTAACTAACTTACTAATACAGCCTCCTATTTGCTTAAGRTACTTAAAATATTCTCTACTTACTTAAAACTAAACTTCCATTTCTATCTCATGTCTGCATGGATTTATGTATTTTYGTTTCTCTGAAGGTTTTTCATTCAGCCCTCACATTCCTGTGTGAATAGGCCCCAGAGGGATTTGTACCCCAACAGCTGGGGACTGTTTGCTCCCACTGAAGCAGGCAGCAGAGGGGAACACCCCATTTCCTCAGTTTGTTGCCCAGACTTCCAAATACAGAGCTTTAAAAACAAACTATAGCCCTAACATTTTTTGTATTTGAATATAAATCATTCCTTCAAGCACACAAACAGCAAACCTGCTTATAAGATTTATTATTGTCAAGCTGGGCAATTACAGCATGGAGTCAAATTTGTGTTTTAATAATGAAGTACCAAAGCTCTTGCCAAAAAAAAAGTGGAAAAAAGAATTAAGTCAAACTTAATCTGATCCAGATGGGCTGCACCAGGTTTTACCCAGCGTGGCACTGGTTTGATAAGAGAGCTCAGTCTTCCCCCCAGAGCCTGGGAAGGCTTCCCTGCTGCCTGAGGAAATGCCACGCTTTGCAATCCTACCGCAAGAAGATACAACAGATTTTTAAATTACACAAATTAAAAATTAATTAGCCCCTTGGATTTTTTGTTGTGTGACTGTTTCTGTGCTCAGGTGATTAGCTGCCAGCAGGGTGGTGACCAGCAGAAATCAGCTCTGCTGCAGCCCCATGGCAGAGCAGGGGTGGGTGRCAATACTGAAGCAGCTGGTGGCAAGAGGCTCCAGCACAGCTTAAAGGTGAGAATATCCTCCCTGACTTGCTTAATTTGGAAAAGAAACCTACTGAGACCTTCTGTCAGAGTAACTGAACTGTGCAGGCTACAACTATAATTTCAAGTATTAAATGTTAAATTAAGGCTTATTTATCTGCCTGCTTCCCCCCCCCCTCAAAAAAAACCCAAACCAAAGAAAACAGAGATAATGTGTTATATCCTGTACTGTTTTACCCTGTCAGAGAAGTGTAAGAGAAACAGGAACACCTCTAYCCATCAGACACTGCCCAGAGAGGATCAGGTTTGTTTTATTTCACTGCTTCTCTTGCACAGACATCCACAGCTGTGTCCTGGCCACGAGGAGCTGCTTGATGCTGCTCAGGTCCTTTCCTTGCTCTCACAGATTGGTGTCTCTGCCTRCTCCTGTGCCAGTGTCAGCCTTCCCAGCTGCTGCTCACATCCCAAASAGSCTGAGCCCAGAGATCCAACATCTGGATTATTCTGCTCCTGCATCTGTTTTGTCTGTTGTGGCAAAAGGACAGCATGACCCGAGCCTGCCAGAAGCAGAGGAATGGTCCAGCTCTGTCCCAGAGTTTCACTTTCTTGCACCTCAGTGTCAAATGAAGCAGACTTTACTTTCTTCTCTTCCCTCTGCCCCTACTGGGAACGTTTCTGTAAGGGGCAGCAAGTCCCTTTTGCTGTTGTCACACCCCAATATCCCTGTCCTGACACTTCTAAAAACACCAGCACAGGACCTGGGACTGTGACAGCTCAGCTGGGCTGCTCTCTGTGCTGCTTCAGGGGTTAAGGACAAAGGGTTCACAAAAATTGTCAATTCCTTGCATTGCTATCACCAATGAACATTTATTTTCTAACAAACAGAAAAGTTATGTTCCTGACTAGACAGCTCCTGTCTGAGCTCTATCATTGCCATTGCCTTTTTTTGCACAGTGCCCCATACCCTGCCATCACTTTCTTGCCCTGCTSCCAGTCTCAGTGCCCCAGGTGACAAACAACTGAGACACATCTGCTTTCTRTTTAAACCAGCAAGGAAAGATTTATGCTGCAGGAGAAGCTGTGGTTTTGCTTGTGGCGTAAGAGGAGGCCACTGAGTGTTGAGCAGGAGGCTCCTGGGCACCTGCAGGTACCTCCCAGGCTGGATCAGCTCCCTGCTGCTGAGGTGCCTGGCACCAAGCCATCATCTGTGTCAGAGTTTGTGCTGTCCCTGGGTGGTTTCTCCCCACTGCAGCTCAGTGTTGAGGGGAAGGGGGCAGGAAAACAGAGAGATGCCACCAGTGTATACCCAGTGTTCATAGTGACATGCTAGTTAAGTTCTAAATTATGCCTCTAATTACTTGGCATGATTTATTGAGGCAGTTTGACAAGGTCATAAAGCACCACAAACTTGCTCGCCAGCTGGAATCTCTGCCACTGRAGTGTTCCCTTCTCTGCTGCTCTGTCATGCTGCTTGTGCTTCCTGCACACTACCCAGCATCTCTGTGCTTGGATGGAGTCAGGCTTAACACTTTGGATACCTTTGGGGGCTAATTTAACTCCTCTGAGCCAGAGCTGCAAAGGCAAAGGTTTGGGGATAGCAAAGCTGGGCTGAAGCGTCGTGTTCCAGGGAATTTGTAAAACAGATCTGCCAAARGAGCAGCTAAAATCAAATAGTTCCATTAACAACTCTTATAAAGAGATGAGAACCCCAGAGAGTGATCAGGCAGGAGCAAAAAGGGGAGAAGAAAATGCTGCTGCAATGCCTCCTGTGCAGCCAGGTCAGGCAGCATGAGAGCCTGTCTGAGGGGAGAACAGACCTGCAMTGCACACACCCTGTCCTGCACCCTCCCACAATAAACAAGAGGATGGTGAAGGCCCTGCCCAGGTCATTTGGTCCCCAAGAGCTGCARAGGAAGACTCAGGGCTCCTGAGTGCACAGCAGGGCTTTGCACCCCCTGAGTGAATGTCACTGCACTGCCAATTAAAGCTGCCAGCACTGCTGGGGCCTYTGGGAAGGGATGTGTGCCCTTCCTCTGGCAAAGCAGTGCACTCTGATAAGGAAGAGACTCTGCAACCCAACCCTGGTGCGTTTTAAGGCTTCTATAAATAATGAAGGGAGCTCATTAATGAATAAAAAGAGAGTGAAATTGCATAAACAGGAGGAGAGGGGCAATGAATACCCACTGGGGGATAAGAAGTATGTCCTACACTGCAGCTTACACAGGCTGAAGTCTTTTAGAGTTAAAGTGGCTTTGTGGTTTGAGCTAGAGAAACAAATCTTAGCTGGAAGAAAAATCTCCCGGGAATAACAAAGCTACTTCCTAAATCCAAGATACACTTGGGAAGATTTTTCAAGATTTACACACTCAAGTGAGAACARCATGGGATATGTACAGATGTGCCTGTGTAATTCTCAAATACACAAGGTAAAAAAGGGATTTAGCTGGTGCCTGAGGTTGGCTTGCACCAACAAGGCTTTGGGGAAGAGATGAAATACAGCAATGCAGAGGAAAACATCTTTCACTAATTAGATCATTATTAGTCTCCTCTGGCTCMAACGTGGGCAGCTTTGAAACCCTAGCTGCTATCAAAGAAAAGATTTACAGAAGTTCCACAAAGACAGAAAGAAACAATAAAGTCTGGTAATATCCCAGTGGGCTGAGAATTGGTAGAGTACACTGGCTGCAAGTCACTAATTACAGCAGCTTTGAAATCAGGAGCTTAAATCTGTGCTGAGCAGCAACACAGTGCTTTGGGCCACAGCTTCAAGTGCAGAGAGGAGAGGTGCCAAACACACACACACCCAGGCACAGACAAGTCATCCCTAAAGGAAASCAGGGAATTGCAGGTGCAGCTGAATTGCTTGTGAGCAGACAATTACCCAGTGGGTGATTGAACTGCACATTTCATATGCACAATTACCTCTCTGCCCCCCTGCGTGCATATTTGTGCTTTTGACTTCCCTGCCTGTCTTTAAGAATGTGACCTTGGTACCTGGAAATACCAAACTTGCCTGAGCTGCTGATCCAAATGTCTAGCAGGCATCAGGGTTTAAAGCAGGTGGAGGAGCTGTTTTATCTCCTGTTACTGCCACACTGCCTGACATGAAATTGGTACTTTGCTGCTGATGACTTGTGAATATTTCCCTGGGAAGTTTTGGCATGCAGCTGGTGAGCCGTGCAGCACCAGTGAGGGGAGAGGAGATGCATGTCTGCCCTACAGGAAGGAAATGCAGATAAAAGGTTTTAAATGAGGTTGRAGCCTGTGATCTTGCCAAATCAAGAAAATGGGAGGCAGTACAGGTGCCTGTGCTAAAGGGCTGTCTTTTGCTGTCGAGCAACCTGACATTTGCTCCGGTTTCAAATGCTTATAATCTGYTGTGAAATACCCTTTGGATTTTGCTGTCAGCAGCTCTGTGGAGGTGCAGGATGCAGGATGGGTGGGCAGGAGGAGGATGGAGGAGGGCACAGAGCTGCCCAGGGTCTGGCACACAGGGGAAGCAGCACCCTGATCCTTTCAAACTGATGAAAAAGCCTCCAGCATGAAACAAGCACAAAGTAAATTTRAAGAAAAATAGATTTAACCAGAGGAAAAAAACAGGCTGCAAAAGATAGCCCTTYAGCACAGGCATCTGTATTGCCTTCCATTTCCTTGATTTGGCAAGACTTTCACTTGCTACTTCAGGGCCCACATAGCTCTGCCCCCTTAATAGATGTTTATTAGCAGCCAGGCAGCTGTGTGCAAGGAGTAAAGGAGTTTTCCCCCGTGCAAGGCCAGCACAGCCCTTACTGCTAAATTTTCCTTGCCTGGAGTAGAGAAGGTAGGGTGACTTCCAAATCTGTTACWCTGTCAGCTTTTAGTGCTCTAATTYCACTGTACTGGCATGCAGGCTCCCAGAAAATGATACTAATCCTGAAATATGTCTCTGATATAACATCTAACTCAAATGTTGGGGGAAGGGGTTGGGGCTTGTTTGTGCTGCCTCATTTTTACTGTTGGTGGCCTGCAGCGCCTTCCAAGAAAGAGCAACAGAAGGGAACAGAATTTGGAGTAACCATGCTAAAGAATGGACATTAGTCACAGAAAAGTTACAAGTTAATCATTGCTACTCTATCATAGTTTTAAATGGCTGCATAAATGTAAGAACTGATGGATGAAATGACAGAAAAAAAAAGATATTTCCACCTGGTATGGGAAAAATCTCTGTCTAAAGCTGCAATGATTTATTAATATATCTAATCAATAGCAATATGTCTGTATCAACTTCACATCTAATTTAAACTTTCAAGGCTCAATRTGCTCATTAAATAATATAATAGATTTACATATTTTAATTATATTTTATGGATTTTATACTCTTAGAAAAGCATAGCCAGAGAGTTAATTTTTGCTGAGCACGACTGTGTAAAATACAGAGAAGGTATTTCAGGTCTTGTGCCAAGGGCAGATCAAGGAGATGTTCCTCAGACCAAACAAMACTCCTGCACACATTCAGCTGAGTTATGTGTCTTGCTGTGGGAAACCAGGCCACCCCTTTGGGGGTCCCTGGGTGTTCGAGACCCCAAGGGTCTCAAGACAGAGCCAAAAGAGCCAAAAATCCCAATTCCTTTGATTTAACTCCCTGGAAAACACTGCCATGCTTGAAAGAGGAAAAGAAGTCCACGTGGGTTGGATTGGTGTGATTTTTGTTAGCTCAGAGAGTGAAAAAATAGAATTTTTATATTTTACTATACAGATAGAATGGGGCAAAGATGGAGGAATCAGGGTGTGCTTTTGTCTTTTTCCTGGTTCTTCATCCCCTCCATCTTTGCAGAGGTGGTGGCCTTTTCTTGATTGGATTTTGGTAAAATTTCACTGTCTGACATGGCTCAGTTATTGGTACTTAGAGAAAAACATTGTTATCGTAGTTTAGATGATAAAAGTTCATGTGCCATTGTAGGAGGGGCAGATTCTGCTTTTCTGGCTGCCTGCAAACATCACACTGGGCTGAGAGAACTTTTAAGGTAAGAAAATAATGAACAATTCTGCGAAACAACTGCACGGTCTCCGGCTCTCCTTTGAACTCCATCATCAACTCTCAGTGCAAAAATCACCAGCAAACCCGAGATCTTACAGCAGGGAAACTGAGTCCTGGAACTGGAGGAATGAGCTTGGCCCAGGCCTCAGAGCAGGCAGGATCAATGTGAGGGCTCCCTGTGTCCACCCTCCTTTAYCCAGAGATCAGGCTGAAAGAATGATTTGACAAAATCCCAGAACTGCTTTTCCATCCACATCAGATCAGTTCATAAAAGAGTTTAATCTTCCTGCAAACCCTGTAGCTCTTAAACAATCACARCTGTAACACCAACTCTGACACATCCAAGTGACACCTACCCAACAAATGCAGCTCCCTTGAACCAGGGTCACACCTGAATCACATCCTCAAGAGCTTCAGCAACCAAAGCAACTGCTGAAGTTACGAGTAAAGGAGATCTGAAATAAAAACTGATGTGAAAACACAGAGGAAAGGAGGTCAGCATTGCCAGCTCCCTTGAYTCCACTAAAGAACTGTGGTACTTCRTGTCTCCTCTGCAGCTTCAGCTATTTGGTCTTGTGAGCAGAAAAATAAAGTTTCTGCTCCTCATGACTGTGAAGAAAAAGACCTCAACATTCCTAATGCAGCTCAAGGAGGTTCTAATCTTAGTTGAAGGCTGCTGGTGCTACTGAGGTATAAAACACAGCTACAGCACATGACAAAAGAACAAGCAGTCACTTGTCTGCAATTTGCTGACCCCTAGCATCTGAAAGCCTCCTGTTGATCCTCAATTACTCTCCAGCTTTCTTCTCCTGGTATAAGACCATTTTCTAGCATCTACACCAGAACTACATCAATAGAGCTCTGTAAGAGCCATAGAATCCACAACCTGGGATGTTCTGCTGTTTTAAGATCCCTTTGCTGATTGAAGGAAATCATTAATTGTTCTCTCTTCCTTTCTACTTCAAACCAGTGTGCCCCTCCCTGCTCTGTGAATGCACCATCCTCCTGCCTTGGTTTTCACTGCCCCCTTCCCAGCAGGTCCCACAGGAGCTGCACGAGCATGGCTGCAAGATCTGGGCAAGGCAGAAATGGCTGCAGCTCTGGGAGAGCAAAATTTGGGTCACAAGTAATTTGGTTTTTCATTGTGGGACAGAGAGACCAGGCAGCCAAAGCATTTAGCACCCCTGGAAGTGTTCAAAGTCAGGTTGGATGGAGCTCTCAGAGCCTGGCCCAGGGGAAGGTGTGTTAGCAAGGGGTTGGAACACGATGAGCTTTAAGGTGCCATGAGACTGCAGAAATCCCCAGCTAGCTCTGATCCCAGCTCATGCTGAGTGAAAGCTGCCCCTGGCCTGCCTGCAGACCTGATGGTGATTCAGAGCTGCCTTTGCTCTCTCCAGGTCTGATGTCTCTGGGATCCCAAAGCAAAAGACCACAGGRAGGCTCTTTTCTTGTCCTGTTCCCAGAGGTCCTTTATTGCCCCAAGCTGGGGAGGGCAGGAAAGGAGGAAGTTCAGAGTCAGGTACAATCTTTAAAACTTGGGGGAAAGGGGGGGCAGGCCCACAGGTGATTTGCCCCCCAGGTGGGTTGGCAGGGTCTCTTCTATGGCAGAGGGCAGGGTCAGAGGGAGATGGACAGGGGACTGAGGATTCTGGAACACAGCGGGGTCAGGGGGAGGCTGGACCCCGAGGCAGGGAGGAGAAAACTCGGGTGGAACTGGACAGGGCAAGGGAGGGGGAAAGGGGGGAACAGCGATGTCCTATGGAGAAAATAACTTTAAACAACTTAACAAACCCACAATACCACATAAAGTCTGTTCCAACCCAGTCTGTTCAATGATTCTGTGATTGCATGGCCTGACTGACAGCAGTGCCCAGGAGCCCTGGTGGGCAGAGGGCAGCACCCCCTCAGCACTCCTCCCATCTGGTTCTCCCCTTACAAATTCAGGGTTTATTCAGAGCACTTACTGCTTCTTGCAAGACAGATGCCAGAAATTGCTCTGTTCAGCATGAAATCTGGATTTCCTCACTTGCCTTCATTTTCAGTGACTTCCATGTGTTGCCTTGCATTGCATTTTTTTATTAACCGGGAACTTCTGAGACCTCTGTAATGCAAGTATGGGATTGTGGCTTGGGCAGACAGCAACAGCAGTAAAAACACACCTGGAATTCCTGCTTGCATCTGAGCCCACATCAGTGTCTGAAATCTGATCCAGTTTCCTGGAGGCAGGTCCAGTGAGACCCTCAGTGTGTTGTACCTTGACAACCTCTGCTGCTTTGGGCTGGGCAGAGTTAATTTTCTTCACAGCAGCTGGTACAGGACCCTGGTTTGGATTTCTGCTGGAACCAGTGATGATAACTCAGGGATGTTGTCATTACCTCTGAGCAGTGTTTGTMCAGAGCCAAGGGCTTTTCTGCTTTTCACCCCAGCAGTGAGGAGCTGGGGAGGACACAGCTGACCCCAGGGCCATCCCAGCCAGTGTGGTGTCAGGCTCAGGAAATGCTGGGTGAGGAATAGCAACCAGTGATTGAATTACTCTCTGTTCTCTGCTACCCTCATGACCTCTATCATGTAACTAGTTTATTTTTTCATTTTTAAATAAATCCTAGTTATTGGTCCTAATACCACTCTCTCCAAATGTGCACACAGATGGCATTGTTTCACTGACTTTCCCAAAAAGAAGGTTTTTAAATGAAGTATAAAATAAACCACAACAAGGGTAGGAACTCCCCACAAACAGTCAAGCTGTGATGGCTGAAACAGGTACCTATTATGAGATATTTCCTRAGGGGAATTTCCTTAGAGAGCAACACAAAATCCCTACAGATTTACACGGTGCTGGTGTTCCAGCAACACCAGTTTTACACAGTTTCAAGACAAGAGAAGACATTAATGCTTTCTAAGGCACACATTTAACCAAGGTCAGCCCCAGGGCTGCAGCTGCACCCACTGTCAGATCAGTCCTGCCTGAACAGTTGAGACTGTGTCAGCCTTGACCTCTGGACAAGGTCTTTCCTCTTCTGCCTCAGCTCTACCTTCAAATCATAAAACAAGTTTCATTATCTTCCCTGAAGGACCTGAATGCCTCACTTTCCCATTACTGTCCCTGCTGTTAGCAGCAGGCTCTCATCCCCAGGGTCTCATCTCTCTGAGGGGTCCCTGCTCCCCTCAGCCTTGGCTCCAGTTCCAGCCCTCCCTGATGTTCCTGCATCTCCTCAGTAAACACAGCATGTCCTGTGCAATGTAAAACATCAGCATCTCATACACTGATAAAATTACTTCTGTGCTTACACAGCTACTTAATTCCATTTTGCCATTGATTTGTCATTTTAAAGTTAAATAATAAACATGGATTGCAGCCAGGACACTGAGTGCTGCTTTCTCCCCATCTAGCTTTTGATTTATGTGTTTATTTGCTGATGGATTTAAGTACTCCCTTTTGCATTTCACACATAATCTGGCAAATCCTGGGGATTTACTTTCACAATTGATTAGAAAAGTCAAAGTTTTACAGATAGGATTAAAATGGAAAGTATCTAGGAGCCTTGATGGAATCTACTTATGACAAAAGTATCTCCAATAGATAAAAAAACCCCTGTGTTGTGTGTTGTCAAGCTCTATGAAATATAACCATTTCCTGTTACAGGTATCATGTCAATTAAAGAAACACACCTGATTTGCTCATTTGTGCTTTGTGGGAGTGCCTTGTGGGCTTTTCATTTAATCAGCACGTGGGAATATTTTTTCCATTTTCTGGTAGTTTTCTTTTCTTGAGATTAAATCAGACAGGCTGGAAGGAAATGCTCAGGCAGGCAGTGCATTTCCAATATTGTCATTTCAGTAAACTAAATTTAAAAATTCTAAAACTGTCAACATGTGACATTTTGGTTTTTTCCTTTTCTGTTTTAGCTCCAAACCATGTATTACTTTTCAGTGTTATTTACTTTTAAATCTGTGTTTTRAATATTACTAATGCTTTATGACAGGGCAAACTGCTTTTCAGCTTTTTGATWTTCTGTCAAATGGTGAACCTGGCTTCCTTTTGATCCACTCTCACAACCAAAGCAACCCAAACCAAATCAGTTATTCACACTCAGCTGACTCCACAGTGGAATAATTTTCCAGATCATAGCATTTCAGTGCAGAGTGATAAAAAGATTAGGCTGGTGTCAAGAGTAGATTACAGGGCAGYGTGGAGAAAAGAATTAGATCTGCTGCTAATCTCATTCTCCTGGGGCTCAAGCCCTCCTGCTGCCCTTCCCTGGTTCTGCTGGGTGGTGAAACTCAGTTCTGCTGCTCCGAGCCATCAGTGGCTTTGATGGCCTTGGGAAGGCTTGACCTTGGCCTTGAGGGCTTCCTGGGAAGGCTTGGCCTTCCCTGGAACTGAGACTTGGCCTTCCCTGGAACAGAGACTGGACAGAGCTAGAGAACAGAGCTAGAGAATAAAGTAGGTATTCATTAAAAGGCCTTTAGGACACCTTGGGCAGGACAAGAGCCTGGTCAGGGCTATACCCAAGGTGGACCCAAAATGGTCACAAAATGGACCGGGTCTCACACTTTTATAAGTTTTGGTCCATTTGCACATTGGGGTTTAATTGTCCAATTCCAGCTTCAGGTTATGAAGCCCCATCCTTCTTGTTTATTCTCTTCAGTCCCCTGTTTGTGCTTTGGGCCTGAAAACTTGTATCAGTTGTCCTTGGTCTCCATCTGGAAAAGGATTTATTTTGTCTCCCTATTCTGTGAAGAGAGTTAAGTAACACTTAATGTGAGGCTCAGAACTGCACTCCTAGGCATGAAAGCTAAAACTTAAGGCATCATTTTGTACACATAACAGGGGCCTTGTTTTACTGTTCTTGGTGAATTTAATGCCAAAGGAAAGAGATTGTGTGCTGAGTCAAGAAATTCCTAAAAGAGCCAGGCATCCCAATGTTGTTAGCTGACCCCTGGAATTGGCAGGACAGTCAATATTGGCTGACCCTGCCTGTTCCAGGAGTGAGCAGATGTGATGAGGGGATGGGAAAGCACTGTCAGTGTGTCCCAGTGCCAGAATGCCATGTAAAGCCAGACAGTGCACAGAGACCCATACAAGGCACTGGAAAACACCCCAATTAAATGAAAATAACCATCCCCATTAAGTGGCAGCAGTCATTGCTTAAGTGCTACCCAGGGAGGTTTCCTAATTGAGAGCAGAGGAAGTTCAGCACATCTTAGGCAGTGGGTTATTGCTCAGACATGAAGAAAAGGGAAGAAAAGGAAAATCAGAAATACAGAGACGAAAGCATTTCAGTCTAAAGCTGAAGGTGTTCATTTTTGTTAGATAAAACCAGAGCAGGGCTGGGGATCCACCCAATTGGGGTGTCTTGCTCTCATCATCCATAGGTCAGGGTTTTGCAGGGACTGGGATTAAATGTCCCTGTTTTTCCACTTGTTTGCTTCCAAGTGGGGAAGGAGCAGGACCTGAGTCCACCTGCTGCAGCTGGACATTTAACCCAGCCCAGGCTGGACCCCAGCCCTGCAGCCATGCTCTGGCTCTGCTGGTTCTCTGGAGCCCAGGGCAGCTCAGAAGCACCTTTTCTTCAGGGACAATCAGGACCCCTGTGCTCTTTCTAAATCCCCTGGCCCTAGGAAGACTCTGGCTTTGTCAAGATAACGTGACTATTTTTTTTCCTTTTCCCTAACCCAGCAATTCCTCTTTCTTTGGAAGAGCTTTGGCCTTTAAATGAAGATGCATGCCAAGAGAAATCCAGAGCTTGTTATCCAGACAATCTGTGGCACAGGCTGTGTGGTAATGTCCACCTCAGGTGAAGAATCAGATCCATCAGTGTCTGGATACTCAGGCCTTTTTTATCCTTGCAAACTCAGGGCTTTCCAAATCTTTAAGCCTGATCAGAGATAGAGCACTACAAGAGCTTACTTAAATCTCAGCAAGCAGAAGAGAGGGTGAGGGCGAGAGAGCTCACATAAAATAAAGACCACTTTTTGAAGATAAAACATAACTCCAGGTACAAGGAAAGCCTTTAGAGAACAGAAGAGATCTTTGTCAGGAATGTATCTCATTTAGTCCCATTGTTTCACTGCATGCTTTGCAGAAAGCCAGCCATTTATCTTGCCTTTTTTGCACAGGTTTTGGGTTTTTTGTTTTTTTTTTCCCTCTATTCCCGATGCCAGTTTCCATTTCATTAGGAAATGAATCACTGATGAGGTGCTAGTCCTGTCTCCCTGAAAGCAGGCCTCAGACACAGGCTAATCAGGGAAAAGAAAAGATACAGTCTTGTGACCTGAAACCTGAATGCTTTTACAAGTACAGTTTTATTTCTCCATGTCAGAGTACCTGTGGTTAGATACCTTCAACACATGTTGAGGTTTCAAAGAGAAGTGCAAAGGGCAGAAGAATTCCTAAATTTCCACACCATTTCCCCTGTGGGCTCTGTGAGCTGAACCTTCCTGGTTCACAGCACATTCCTGGAATGCTGTACCCGTGTCACTGGAAGCCTCAGAGGGATGTCTCATTTTCACAGTTGGTGTACTGCACACACATTTGTTTGTGGAGTTATGTGCCCAGACAAGGAGACAATCACATCCCTGTAGCTTGAGTACCCCTGTAATGAGGCAGAATGCTGTCATGGGTTCTGCACAGAGAAGCTCCCAACAAGGCCATGTCAGCTTGGGCCTGACCTTTCCTTCAGCAATGATGCAGATCAGGATCTTGTCTGTGTCGTGTGGCTGCTCACTGAAAACACACGAGTTGTCATATACAGGACAGTCTACACTCAAACATCCTTCATCTGATGATCCCTGAATGGCCAAGTCCTGACCCACACAGCAATTAATTTTGGCTACTTCAGGTATTCCACAAGGACGAAGGAAGAGAGGGGACACCATTTTCCATCCCCTGCCTGAGCTCAGCCTCCACTCAGACTTGTATTGCCTGACACAAACTAAGCTGGTGCCAGAAATACCCATCTTGGTGCTTGAAAAATGTGTGTTTCCCAGGAACCTCAGTCTAATAAAATACAGTTCTGCCTACGACCCCAGTCTCTTTCAAATCCTCTGACAATACTCCTACATGACTATCATGATGCTGCACAAAGCTTCACAGCTTCCAGCTCTGTTTTTGTTAAATTTCAGTTAGATAGCCATGAAAGAAAACAAACACAGCATTTGCTTGTCCCTCAGCTTATTTTAGGTCAAGATTTATAATGCACACAGTTATTTTACACAGCTTCTAAGTGACTAATCAAATGTTTTCTTCATTTAGAGAGCACACAGCATTTTGCAGAAATGTGCAGGATTGATTCTCTTAAGATGCTGTGTTAAGATGTAACCAAAAGTAYGTATCCTAYYGCCATCTGTTCAAASCAGTGTTATTTATYTCTTCCACCACCCACCCTYCCTCCAGGGGATCTCTGCTGTTAATGGGCCATTGAGGMCTCACTGCAGGGCTGATAAAATTCCATCATCCCATTGGGAGAGGCTCCACCCAGGGGGAGGAGCCCAGCATTCCTACCTGGATAAAACCTGAGATTCAGGACACCAGCACAGCCCATGTTTGTGCTGGATTTCCCAGAGGATGACCAGACCCATCTCAGCACCACTGGACCCTCAGAAGGAAACTACAGCCTTCTACAGGATCATCTCTGCTCCAACAGAATCACATTTGTCACTCCAGGAGGACTTAACTGGACTGCTGCCAGCACCCTGACCAACAGGGTGTCAGGTTGTATTATGACTCTGTCAGTGTTTTCTTTTTGTTTGATTGGGGTTTTTTTGTACTACTACATTTTTATTTTAATTTTGCTAGTAAAGAACTGTTATTCCTATTCCCATAAGTTTGCCTGAGAGTCCCATAATTTCAAAATTATAATAATTCAGAGGGAYGGGGTTTACATCTTCAAGGGAGKMTCCTGCCTTCCTTAGCAGACACCTGTCTTTCCAARCCAAGACAGATGTGCAGGAGTGGCACACACCACTTTCAATCACACCACCAAAACACTTTGGGAATTGTTGTGCTGGGAGTTGGATCAAACTCCTGCACAGATACAATTCCCATAAGGGCTTCATATTTTGGAGATCCAGATTTACTAACCAGCAGTCTGATTTTCAGAAGAGCAAAAAATCCAGCAGCCTTCTGTGTCTCCCTCTCCTGTTTTCTTCCAAAAAACAGTGCATGTGCATGACTTCTGTTCATTCCTGAAGACATGGAATATGATGCCTAAGCCCACCTGTTCCTAAAAATTACTTAAAATCTGAAGAAGTAATACACAGAGAGGTTGAGGACACCGAGAACCTGCTAACAGCATCACAGGCTGAGCATCTCAGGTGCTGGCAGTCAAAGCCATGACTTCAGGGATGACACCAGCAGTCAGGAGGAAGTCTGGCAGAGTGTATTTTCTATTCTTCTGCATGTGTATAATGCATGGTGCAGAAATTTTAAGTAAAGAGTTTGAATGTTTTCTGTCACTGACAGTTTTGTTTCCTCTTTATCTGTTTTCCCTGCTTGTGCTGGAGCAAGAGAGCACGCCTCCAATGTGCTGTGCATCAGCCCCCTGATTAAGTAGGGAACTTTTCTGTGTAGTAATTAATGTTGCCTAAGCTATAGTGAAGCCCAGCAAATCATTTTTATTTCAGTACCTGCTCTGCAACTCAGGGAAAGAACTCCTAGTCATAGTTAGACAGCATACAAACTGCTAGAAAAATCCCAGGTTGTGTACAGATCATTTATAACCTAGCCAGCCCAGTGTTTGCAGAGGGTTTTGCTCACTAAACATCTCATAAATCATTGACTTCCCTTAAAAAGATAACAGTAATTTCAAAGAGGTAAGTGGGATTGGTCTGGATCATTATGTTCTCCCTCTAGGGCAGGGAGTTGAAAGTTTTAATTTTCTTTCATCAATCTCAGTCACCACCCAAGGCCAGAGTGTGATGTTTGACTTCCTCTACTGGAAGCCTTGGTAAGAGAGATCTGAGCACCCTCCACAAAGGTCTTGAGCAATGCCAGTGCAGTTACTGCAGTTACTCAGGAATTTGTGTCCCAAGATGACTGCCTGTGACAGAGCACTGTGGCCCTGTGCCAAGGC
Organism: Alauda arvensis; assembly: GCA_902810485.1. Taxonomy (NCBI): domain Eukaryota; kingdom Metazoa; phylum Chordata; class Aves; order Passeriformes; family Alaudidae; genus Alauda; species Alauda arvensis. Next base: position 2,428 of record CADDXX010001060.1, on the reverse strand, counting down.
CACCGTGGGACCAAGGCCTGAAGCCACCAGCAGCAGCGCCTGCTCTCTGCTTGTCATGGGTTCACAAATAAAGGGAGGGGAGCAGGAAGATGTCACTTTTGTGATCAGGACCTCCCAAACAAATCTCTGTGTACAGGCATTATACAGCACAGCCAGAATGATTTCAGAGTGGGTTTGGTATCATTAAATTCACTGCACACGATGTGCAGAGTTGATTTGTGCAGGGAACATGTCTGGGGTTTCAACACATATGGCAACCCAAGCCATCCCTTCAAACTAGCTCAGTGACACTCAGGAGCTAGAAAAATTGTTCTAAATCTTTCAAATCTGGGCAGCAGAGAAAATATAGCCCCATAAACTCAGCTGTATAGTTCCTAGGGCAGGAGAGTTCCTCCTCCAAGGCAGCTGCTAAAGCTGCACTGATGCTCCCTGCACGTGCCATGTGGTGTGTAGCAGTCTCCCCATCAGGAAGATGGGGAATCAGGAAAAAGACAGTTAAGAAATACTGCAGAAGGTGAACTCCCACCAAACAGAAACATTTTACTCTGGTGCTGATGATGATGATGCCTTTTTTTTCCTCTCTGGGACAAATCTCAGCCAGATGCCTAAATAAGACTGAGTAAGAAATGATGACTATGAAATGAAGGCTCCTGGAATCTCACCTCAAGTTCACTGCTGGTGCTCTGATGTGCCACCATTCCAGCCACAACAACCACAACAGAAACAAGGACAGCCCTGAGCTAAGCATTTTTTTCCTTCAATTAATCTAGTGGGTTTGCTTTTTGCAAAAAACTACACATCCCTGTAATATTTATTCCAAATATGCTAATTATTTAAAAGAATTATCTGAATACTTTGTATAACAAATTTTAAGTATGTGCATTGATTCTTTGTTGCTTTCTATTGTAGTCAACTTGTTTGTAGCCAGTTGTAGTAATTTCTTGGAGTGCTATGAGGAACATAGGAACTTTCTAATAGGAACTCTGCAGCAAATGAGATAGTGAATGTACCCTGTAGTCCACAACCTTATGTCAGAAATACAATAAAAGAGACAAGAAGAAGGCAGTTAACAGAGGAAGAAATACATTGTAGAGCCAGCAAAGGCTTGATGATGGCTTAGCTGGAGTGCCCACATGTTCTGGCAGGAAGGAGTTCAATACAGTCACGCCAGTGAGGTGCTCCAAGCCTGGAGTTTTAGAGCAAAATTGTCAGAAGGAGGTTCAGCACACTCACACATGGGATGTTCCAAGCCAGGACTCTGTCAGCTTTGCACCTCCTCATGTTGTGTTTCACATCTTCAAGCTGGAAAAGAAGATGCCACATTCATTTACCAAAGGACAGAGCAATTCAGAGCACAAAACGTTGGAAACCTCTTCAGTAACAATTTGACTTCCTGCCAGCAGCCTGTTGCTGACACACTGTACCAGCTGTGCCAAGAACCACTTCTGCAGGCAAAAGGAAAATTGGCACCAAATTAATTGCTTTCTTAATCCTTCTATTGCCTCTGCCAACAAAGACAGTCCTGGTTTTAGTTCTGGATTTAGTTCTGGATCCCAAACAATTGATTTCCTGTGTGCCACAGAAGGCAACTGGAGTGACAGAGTGCAAGCAATGAGCAAATCACTCAGGCCCAAAGCCCCTTTCCCAGGCTCTAAACAAGATCCACACATTCTGCATCCTTGCAGATACTGGACTCACTGACAACTGTGCCTGAGGATGCCCAGACAGATGTGGCAAAAGGAGATTTGAGCAGTGCAGAGTCACAGGCACACAGCAGCTACACACCTTGCAGGGATGCAGGACTTGCAGGAGGGACCAAACTGCAATGGTCTGATCTTCCCCAGCTCCTGCACAATTAACATTCTCAGCACTCTCTTCAGGACACAGAGTTCAGTTATAGTTCAATGGGAGTATCACAGACTATTTAAATAAAATGTATTTCAATAAAAGGAAATTCAATCTACAGAAGAGATTTTAAAAGGTGGGGATGTGTTTCTTAGAACTGGTGTTTCTACCTTTCTAAACTGATGATCTGTCCTCTTTAAAATAAAATAGTTTAGTATTTTTTTAAAAGGAGCATATTATATTTAGCTGCTTTCCTAGATTTCCTTGTAAATTAAACTGAAGCCCTCAGCAATACTTTTCATCCTTTTGTTCTTTCCTCTCTAATTATACCACAGCACTAATTATCTTATGGGCAAAAACTGTCTATAGCTTGCTGCTGCTTCAAAAACTTAACTGCTGCTCCTCCTACTCTCTCATAGCTCATGARTATTTCAGTCAAAAAAAMCCCAAAAATCCAAACCCAACTGAAATGCAACAAAGAAAGCAAAAGTGTGCTCAAGTCTTCTTTTCTAGAAGTTGCCTGCCTCCCTGGTTCTCAGCTGCTTGCTATCCCTACTGATTCCCAAAGTTTGATTCATGCTTA
>CADDXX010001059.1:28172-40667 GCA_902810485.1 Alauda arvensis | reverse complement strand
AATGGAATAACCAAGCCCATCCCTGGAAATGTCCAAGGCCAGGTTGGATGGGGCTTGGAGCACTTGGTGTCCCTGCCATGGGGATGATCCTAAATTCCATCATCCTATAATGATCCCCACCTCACTGATTTCTGCCTTCTGTGCTCATTTACCTGATGTAACAGGACTGAAATTCATTTACCTGGTGTTACAGCATTTAAATGCATTTACCTGATGTAACAGCATTTAAATTAATTTACCTGGTGTAACAGATTTAAATTCATTTACCTGGTGTAGCAGCATTTAAATCATTTACCTGGTGTAACAGGGTTTAAATTCATTTACCTGGTGTAACAGCATTTAAATTCATTTACCTGGTGTAAAAAGGTTTAAATCCATTTACCTGGTGCACCAGGATTTAAATTCCTGGTTTATACCAGGAATCCTTGGGAATTCTCCTCTCTCCTTCCTTTTCATCCTCTCTGGGAGGAGAAACCCCCGCTGTTTATCAGGGGTTGAGGCAGATAAATCACATTCATGGGAATATATTGACTCCAATATGAATTAAACCCAGAGCAAAAGGCACAGGGGACACAGAAAACAAGGGGAAAAAAATCARATTGGAACTTGAAGTTGGAATTCCACCTGCCCAACTCTTCACTTTGTCCTTTTCATGTGAGATCAGAGCCTTGCACAGGTGCCTCCCCACCTGCATTCCTCTGGTGGTCTCAGCCTGGAAAACTCTGTGAAATYTGATAACCTTTAAATGATCAAAATAAAATTTAAAAAAAAAAAGCTTTGATCTGTTGTTAACATTCTGATCTCACCAACATCCCACCCCCAGATTTCACCYAAACACCCAAACCAAGCATTTTTTCCCTTCATTTTTAAATGTCTCTGTCTCATTTTTATTTTTTCCAGGGGAACTTTAATARAAACCAGGTTTTGTTGACTGAGCAGAGGAGCCTGGTGTGTAAACAGAGGAGATTCTTGTGTGAAAGTCAATTCTTCCTGGCTTCTAGGAATTAATTCCACTGGGATAAAATTAGAAAGACCTGGACCCAACCTTGGTCTCGGGGGGAAAATCCTGCAGCCAGCGCTGGGAACAGCTCAGGGTGGGAATCACAGCGAATTCCTGGGTTCCTCAAGGTCTGGAGGTGTCTCCCAAGGTGGATTTGCTCCCAGTGGAAGGATTTCAATGGTTTTACCTGAGCCAGGATGCTGCAGAGTCCGTGGCCACAATTCACCCCGAGAGCTTTCAGCATTCCAATTAAATGGGCTCACTCCTCATTAATTGCTCCAATTTTGATCCCTAATTAAAAGCATTTTGCTGTTTCGTGGCCTCAGCTCCACTGAACTCGTGGCCAAGCTCTTCTCCTGCTGCTGCTCTGACCCCAGCTCTGAGCAGCTCCCCCTTTTCCCAACCTTTTCCTTTGGTCTCTGCCTCTTCCCTTGGTTCTTTTCTGCCTCTCCAGGATTGGATTTCCCTCCCCATTCCCCCCTCAAAAAAACCTCCCCCAGCCTCATTTTTAAGGCTTTKGACTTGGAAGAGCCCACGTGGGCTGAGATCCCTTTGGATTTAGTGATTCCAGTGGAGAGATGGGCAAAGATGAAGGAATTTGGGGGTGTTTTTTGTCCTTTTCCTGCTTCTCCTTCCCCTCCATCTCTGCAGGGCTGGGGGCCTTTTCTTGATTGGGTTCTGGTGAGATTTCCCTGTCTGACCTGGGCCAGGGTTATTGGCACTGAAAGGAAAACATTGTGARCGTGGTTTGGATGAGAAAAGTTCAGGTGCCATTGCAGGAGGGGCAGATTCTGCTTTTCTGCCTCCCTGGGAACACCACGCTGGGCTGGGAGAACTTTTAGAGATCAGGAAAAGAACAAACAACTCTGCAAAACAACTGCAGGGACTGCAGCTCTGCTTGGARCTCCATCATCAACTCTCAGGGTGCAAAAATCACCCAAAAACCTGAGACCTTTGAGCCRTGAGTGCTTCTCCATCCCAGTTCTCTCCTCTTTCATGGAAGGCCCATTTTGCTCTCCTGTGCACGAGGCCAGAGCTCTGCCCCAGATCATTTCATAATTCTGACTCCCATTTTTTTTTCCTCTGGGGAAAAAAAACAAAAAGCATTTTTTGCAATACCTCTGTTGTAACTTTCTAGAGCACATGCTTCCAATTTGAGCAGGATTTTCCAAAGCTCCTTGCACGTAACCACAAAAGTTCCTCATTTCTTCCCCCTTTTTCATTCTCCATTTAATCCATCCTCTCTTCTTTTGATGCTTTGGATCATCCTTCTATCTCACATCTCCAGTAGGAAAGCTTTTAGTTGTAACCACRGATTTAAACCCCACAGAGAAGAAGTCCAACAATTAATCTGGGGGATTTAGGCAGGGCTCTTTCCTCTCCTTGCTGMCTTCCTGTTCTCCACCTCCTCCCAACCCCAAATTCTAGAGCAGAGGAGAAACTCCTGAAAATCTCCACTGGTTTTAAATCAAAAAAGGGAGAAAACCCACCCGAATGTCATTGGTGTCACTCAATTTCCTGAGTGACTTTGGCTGTGTTTTATTCCCAGCAGATGATGGGGGAGGACCAGCAGCTTCTCTGCCTCCCCCTCATCCCTGAATTCATCTGAGATTCCCCCAGACCCTTCCAGCACATGGATGGATCCCCCACTTTGGAAGCACAAACCCCATCTCCAGCCAATTCCCTTCCCTCCAATCCCTTCCTCAGCTGTGACCAATTCGGGGCCAATTCTTGAGCTCTTGGGGCATTTTGCCATCAAATAAAAGCTTGGCTTTAATGTCCTTTATCATCTCCAGTTCTTCCATGGGGATATCCCATAAAAGATTGGACACTGCACTGTCCAATATCCAAAACTCCAGTTCTTCCATGGGGATATCCCATAAAAAATTGGACCCTGCACTGTCCAATATCCAAAACTCCAGTTCTTCCATGGGGATATCCCATAAAAAAACTGGACACTGCACTGTCCAATATCCAAACCTGGGTCAGGTTGGATTTTGGGAAAGGCTCTTCCCCCCGAGGCTGCTGGGCACTGCCCAGGGAATGGGCACATCCCCAAATCTGCCAGGGCTTTCCAGGAGAGTTTGGAGAGTGCTCCAGGCTGGGATTTTGGGATCAGCCATCCCATTCCAGCTCAGGATATCCCATGGAATCCCATCCCTGCTGTTCCCACTCAGCCCAGAACCCGARGGCAGAGCAGGATTTCAATCAAAAAAAAATTTGGGGGATGGAATCCTTGCCCATGGGGTTTGCACAGACAAACTTCCAGAGCCTGATGACCTTTAAGGATGAAAAATAATGAGGAAAAAATAAAACGTGAACCCTGACAAATCCATCACTCCAGCACAGGGGAAAGGAATGTATTCCTTGCACATATGAGAAAACATTGCCCAGCACACGTCTATTTTCTTTTCCATCCCGTGGCTGTTCCGAATTATGCACASAATATTCCCTGCTTGTTTGTTCTGGTGCATTTTTGTGTGTGGGGGTACTTTGGCCGTCCCAAAAGTTCACGATCACTGATGCAGTGGATGAAACACCCTTTGTTTTGTCTCCCCAGCATCCCCTGGACGTGCCTGTGCTCCTGGAGGATGCTTTTGCTCATCCCTGAGAGGCACAATCCCATTTTTCCAGCCGCTTCAGGAAGGATGGATTTGGAATCCAAGCCCACTGGCATTACTCAGGGAGGTTATAAATATTCCCYGAGGAAGGGAAGGATGAGATTTGGGCAGCTTCCAGCTCCAAACACCTCTTTAATGGTGACACCAAGCAGGAACAGGTCGTTCCTCGTGGTTATCCCAGCTGATGGATGGGTTCCACCTCGGTGTTATCAGTTTGGGATGCAGATAAAAAGGGATCAGCTCTGCAGCTGATCCCTCTCCAGCCCCAAAGCAAAAGCAAATGTGTGCCCCAGCTCTTGTCCAAGCAATGTCAGATGTCAGCAAGAGGCTCAAAAACTCACGGAATTCAGCAAACACCAAAAAAAAAAAAAATTAAAAAAAAAATATGGATTTCTTGTAACATGGAAAAGTTGTGCCCGGTGTTTCCAGTGGAGCTGAAGAAATCCTCATCCTTCTGTGAAATATTCATAAAAAATGACAATAACTGAGTGTATTTTTAGCCTGTTGAAAGCTTTCCTTGCTTTGTACTTTCCTCGTCCAGCAACAGCCACAAACCAAAGCTTTGTTTAGAGAGCAAAAATAAAATAAAAACCAGGCACAGGAGATTCCCAGATCCCAGCTGCTTTTCCTGCCTCCTGTCCYCACCTGGGACAGTGGGAGGTGTCCCTGCCCATGGCAGGGGTGGCACTGGGTGGGTTTAAGGTCCCCTCCCACCCAAACCACCCTGGGATTTCATAGTTTTGTGATGTGATTGTATAAAACATCTCAGGATGATCTTTTATCCCTGAATTCTCTCAGACAATCTCCAGGATAAATCTGAATTCCCTCCAAGTGCAGCCCCACTGATGAATTTAAATGTTTTGTGATTGTATAAAACATCTCAGGATGATTTTTTATCCCTGAATTCTCTCAGGCAATCTCCAGGATGAATCTGAATTCCCTCTAAGTGGAGCCCCACTGATGAATTTAAATGTTGCCATCGTTTCTTCCCCCTTTTCACCTCTGAACACGAAGGTGATTTTCCTTCTTCCTTGAGAACAAAGTGTTTGGCTCCCTCCTGTGGGCTCTGCAGTTGTGAATTCCCAAAATCAGGCACGGCAGGAGCAGCAGCCAATCCTGGATCCTCCATCCCGGGCTCACAGAGATCTCCTGAGCTCCAGGATTACCAGGAATGTCACAGGAASGAGCTCTGTGAGGACAAGGGGAGTGCGCAGGGATGGACCAAAGCAGCCGGGATTGATGGGGTGGCACCAGCAGCCACCCTGGGCTCCCCTTCCCTGCTGCCAGCACCCCAACAGCCAGAATTAATCCTGATTTTCATGCAGAACAACCGAGATATTTAATAATAATCCAATAAAAATGCAAATCTACCAGCAGGGACCTCCTGCAGTTGTCTGTGATGAGGTCACTCATCTCTCTGATGAGGTCACTCATCTCTCTGATGAAGTCACTCATTTCTTTGATGAAGTCACTCATTTATTTGATGAGGTCACTCATCTCTCTGTGATGAGTTCTCCTCACTGAAGCCAGACTGGAAGAGGAGAGAACACAGAAAACACAAAATGMAGCCGTTCCTGCCCAGGTGTGGCAGAGGCAGCTCCGCTTGGAGCTGTTTTGGGACCCCATCCCCGAGTTTGTGGCGTTTCCAGCTCCCCGCCTGCACCTGGCACAGGTGAGGGAGCAGCAGAGGGACGGCCCCGAGCGCGGCTCACCTGAGCAGGCTCTGGATGGCAGCAGCAGCCCAGGGCACGGCTCCGGGGCGGAATTCGCATCCCTGCCCGAGCACCGGGACCGGGACAGCCTGGGGACAGCGTGGGGACAGCGTGGGGACAGTGCCGGGACAGGTTTGGGCAAGGAGACAGCCTGGGGACAACAATGGGACAGGTACTGGGCACTGGGACAACCTGGGGACAGTGTTGGGACAGGTACAGGCATGGGGACAGCCTGGGGACAATGCTGGGACAGGTACTGGGCACGGGGACACCGAGGGGACAGTGCTGGGACAGGTATGGGCGCAGGGACAATCTGGGCACAACCTGGGGACAATGCTGAGACAGGTACGGGCATAGGGACAGCCTGGGGACAACAACGGGACAGGGATGGGCATGGGGACAACCTGGAGACAGTCTGGAGATAGTGCTGGGACAGGTATGGGTACAGGGATAGCCTGGGGACAATCAGGGGACACGGATGGGTACGGGGACAACCTGGGGACAGTGCTGGGACAGGTACCTGGCACGGGGACTGCCTGGGGACAACGCTGGGACAGGTACCGGCACAGGGACAGCCTGGGGACAACAATGGGACAGGTATGGGCACAGGGATAGCCTGGGGACAGTGCTGGGACAGGCACCTGGCACAAGGGGACACCGAGGGGACACAGGTGTGCCCTGTCCCTGTCACACCCTGAGCCTTTGTGGCACTGCAGGGCCAACGGAGCGAGGAGCTTTCACTTCGTTATTCTTCCTGTTCTTCCACACCTGCTGGAAGACTCCACCCCTCATTAATTAATCAATACATACCCTCATTAATTAATCCATACCCTCATCAATTAATCAATCCATATCCTCATTAATTAATCCATGCCCTCATTAATTAATCCTTACAGTGAGGGCAGCCTGCACCCCTTCAGGTCCCCTTCCACAGACAAAGCCATTTTCAAGGTCCAAGCTCCAATCCTCACCCCCCAGCACATCCCCTGTCCCAGCCTAGCACAGACACCGAGCACTGAGATGGAAAAATGGGATTCTTCATGTTGGAAAAGGCCTTTGAGGGGTTTGTGCTGTAACTGTGCAGCTCAAAGGGGATTTTCTCTGCTCCCACACCCCCTGTTCCCTGAGGCAGCTGAACAAGGAATTGTTTAATTCCAAAGGTGATTTCCCACAGGTGTTCCAGGGAGGAACAGGGGATTATCAGGAACGAGCAGTTCCTGTCTAGCCCTGATCACCAGGTAATAAAAACTCAGCGAGGACTGAGAGGGCAGTGACGTCTCTGCCAGGACACTCCGTTACCCAGGCCCAGGGCTGGGCCCTGATCCCTGCCCTGCTCTCGGCTTTATCTCTCATTTATGGCACCATAAATGCATTTCCCTGCATTCCTAGAAGTGCCCAGGGCCGGGTTGGACAGGGCTTGGAGCAGCCTGGGACAGTGGAAGTTGTCTCTGCCCATGGCAGGGGTGGGATGGGATGAGATTCCCACCCAAACCATTCCAGGAATCCAAGATTTTAATGCTTTAAGGCAAACCCACTCCCCACAAAAACCATTTGAGTTTGGAAATTTAATTTTCTCTTTACTCTTTTATTAAATGATCCGAACTTTGCTCTCTGCCARTGAATCCCTCTTTCAGTGCCTGAAATTCCCTGTGATCTTGGCAGATTAGGGAACCATCCCACGGTGTCCTAATAAACACACACTTTCTAACTTGAATTGTTAGAGGGTTTTTTGTCCATCACAGATATCGATATTAGATTGATATTTATATTTAAATAACTCACTGGGAGCAGGCTAAACCCTCTTTTTCCCTCGGATCTGGCAGGGGATGCTCCAGCCACGCTCCCTCTGCCTTGATTCGGACTCAGCGCCTGGAATGACGCAAAGCTGGAGTCATGGGCTGTAACCAGCCAGGAGAATCAGCCAGCAACGAGAAACCTGGCACAGCTCGGCCCTGCAGCCCGGGCACCAATCAATCCTTATCTGAAGGGCTTTTTAAAAAATGTTTGGAGCTGTGGAGAGCGGGGGCCTGGCTGTGTTCTCTCTCTCTGTGATCACTTCTCAGCCTCCGCTTTTCCTCTGTTGTACACGGTGAACAAAGTCATGTGTGAAAGGGAAACTGGAGTCTGCAGTGCTGCATTCAGGAAATGCATCCCAGTCCCCCTAAAAAATTGATTTTTAGGGATTTTTAGGGACTTTTAGGGATTTTTTGGGATTTTTTAGGGATTTTTAGGGAGCTGCTGTGTCCATCTGGGTGGCTGTGCCCACGAGCAGTGGCTCTGAGGACAAGGCAGGAGCACAGGACAGAGACTGGAACAAAAAGTTCTTTAATCCCCTGCAATAACTCCACCCATTCCCTGAAGTTTTGGAAGGATAAAACCCCGAGGTTCAGTTAAAAACGAGAAGTGGGGGGTTAAAATTTAGGATTTTACCAAAAAGAACGACAGATCTCGACCTCCATGACCTCACCAACACAAAAAGGGAATAGGAATCCAAAAAAACTCTAAAGAGAACAAAAAACAACCAGAACTCGTGGATTTTTTGGCCAACGCTGCCCAATTTTCTCCCAATTTTCTGAGCTGTGCTGAACATTTCAAACCTTTCCAGCACCACCTCAGGTTTGCTCTGGTTCAGGCAGGGGCACACGTGGCAGCTGGGGACACGCTGCGGGCTGTGATCCATGACCGGGATCGTTTCCCATCCGATCCTTTCAGACGGGGCAATTTATTTCGCGRATAAATTGCAGCACAAACAGAGCTGTTTGGAGAAGTCGTTATCTTGGCAGCTCTCGGAAGGAGCTGGCTGCTGATTTCCCTCCCATCACAGCCCTTCCAAAGGGGTTTTGGCAGGGAAAGCTGGYGGTGGGAAGGTTTTTGGGATAACTGGTGAGCTCCTGTGCTTGTCCCAGTGCAGGCACTGGTGTCACTGGTGCCTGTGGGATTGATGGTTCTGGGTTTGGGAGATTTTAGCCTGCCAACTCGTTCCCAAGGGGAAATTCCTCTGGAAAGCTTCTTCTGAGTGGGCTTTAAAGTCCCTCCCAGCCCAAACCATTCCAGGATTCCATCACATCTCTGCCCTGATCACGGGTGGCACTGGATGGGATTTAAACTCCATTTCAGCCCAAACCATTCCAGGATTCTGTGACATTTCTGCCCCAATCAGGGATGGCATTGGATGGGATTGAAGCTCCTTCCAGCCCAAACCATTCCAGGATTCCATCACATTTCTGCCCCAATCAGGGATGGCACTGGGTGGGCTTCAAGGTCCCTTCCAACCCAAACCATTCCATTTTTCTATCACATTTCTGCCCCAATCAGGAGTGGCACTGGATGGCCTTCCAACCCAAACCATTCCATTTTTCCATGACATTTCTTCCCCAATCAGGGATGGCACTGGATGGGATTTCAGGTCCTTTCCAACCCAAACCATTCCATTTTCCCATGACATTCCATGCCCTCAATGGGGTAAAAAGCAGCAGGAGCAGCCCATGTCACTGCAGGGATGTCCCAGCTTTGCCACAGGCTCACTCCCCACACGTCACCATGAACACCGAGTTCTCCCACACCCCTCGCACAAAAGCTTTTGTGGGAATTTTCCCAGCTCTCAGAGGAGATGCTGAGCACAGACAGTGCTTGGCATTGTTCACCCAACTGCTGCTCTTCCAAGGAGAGGCTTTTCCCTTTCCTCAGGATAAAGGTGGCAGGAGATTACTCAGAACGTGACAAAAAGCTCGTTATGTGAGGTGAAAGGGAAATGTTTGACCCTGGGCTCTTCCCTCTCTGCTCAGGGGATAATGCCAGAGAAATCAGCTCTTAATCCACGTTCACTCAGCATCCCCTGGGAGCAGGAATGTCCTGGGAGCTCTGGATTGGTTTTGTGTTCAGGGGAAGGGTTGGGATATTCTCAGGGATAAGGAGGAGCAGCCTTCTTTTTTTCCTGATCTATAACTGACAAGAGTTTAAATTTACAGGGTTCATTTAGTCAGTACTGGGGCAGCTGCATTTCCAAACATCTTATTCCTGAATATTTCTTTCTCATGAATTCTGTTTTGCCACTTCATGGCACAGATAAATGTGGGAATACAGCAAAAAATCAGCTTTTCTTGGAGCTTTTAGCCCAGGACTGCCCAAGGCCAAGATGCTCGGAAGAAAATGAAATTATTATTATTATTTTTTAATATTTGCCTGAAGTTTTATGAAATTTTAGAAAATAAAAAAAAAAATTCTGGCTTCGGATTTGGAACTTTAAAAGCTTCCAAGGTTACCTTGCCCTTCTCACATCTTGATGGTTGAAAACAAGAGGGAGAAAAAAAAAAACCACATTCATTTTCCTGGGAATCAGATCCGAGCTCAGAAATCTCTCCCCGATTTATTTTAAGAAAAGGAGCTYGGAAATGTTTAACCCAGAACGGCCACAGACACAAAGGCAGGGATTGCCTGGGCTGTTTGCTCAGAGGTTTAATCCTCTCCGGGCCCTTCTCCTCCTCTCTTATCAACACAGACACACCAGGAAGGCTCCAAACGTTCCAACGAAACGAAGAATCAGGTGAGGAGCCACAAGTTCAAGTTCCCAGCAGAATTTCAGGTGTTTTTTKGGGGGTTGTTTTAAAGTTTCTTTGGTTTATTTTGGTATTTTTTGATTTCTTTTGGTATTTCTTTGGTTTCTTTTGAAATCTCATTCTGTACAACTCAAAGCCCACTGAAGCATGGAATTGTTGAGGTTGGGAAAGACCTTTAAGATCACCAGGTCCAGCACCAAATCCCCCTCCGTGCCACATCCAAGAGTTTCTGGAACTTTTCCAGGGATGGGGACTCCATTCCAAGGCTTTCCAACCTTTCACATGAAGAAATTTTCCCTGAAATCCAATCCAAACCTGTCCTTGAGGCCTTTTCCTCTCATCCTGGGAGTCTGATCCCCTCCCCTGGCTCCACCTTTCTTCTGGAATGTTCTCCATAATCCTTCTCCTAAGGAGCAGTTCACAGGCTGGATGTGAAAAAGGTGTTTTGAGGATGTGAGGAATTCATCCTTGGCAGCAGGAAACCCTCAAAAAGCTCGGTTTAGGGAGGGGTGGCACCAGGAGTTGGTGGCACCAAGGGAACAAGTGTCCAAAAAACGTCCAAAAAACGTCCAAAAAGGGTCCAAAAAAGTCCAAAAAGCATCCAAAAAACATCAAAAAAGAGTCCAAAACTCGATCAAAGTTCACAGAAATGGTGGGATTTGGTTAAAGGTTGGGTTTGATGATCTTGGAGGCCTTTCCCAACCTTTTTGATTCAAAGTCCCAAATCCAGGAGAGCCTCTGCCTTTCCTCCTTCAGAGCRGTGCAAACTCAAAGCCATCCCCACCTCGGACTGGAAGGAATTGCTGAGGTTTTTCCCTCATTTTATGAATGATTTTATGGCAGTGTTTGACTGGGATTAGCAAACACCCCAAGATCTGTTTGCCACTGTTTGCCCAGCCAAGTGATTGCTGACAGCAGCTTCAGGCAGAGCGGGGATTTGGGAATCTTTGCTGCTGTCAGAACCTCAAACAAACGAGCTGAGGGAGAGTGGTGGCTTCACCAAAGCCATGAGCTGGAATGAAACAAGGAGAGACCACAACAGCACCAGCCACTGACCTCGGAATTCCATGGAGCACATGGGATATCTCCTGCAGTGCTGGGGAGATGTGCAGAGTGAAATTCTTCCTCTTTCTCTATGAAATCCTTCATGAACTCTGCCCTGTTCATTGTCTTCTCCAATTAAACAGCAAAAATAACAGGGGAAAAAAATGGCTTTGCAGCTCAAAAGCAGCCAGATCATAAATGTGGTGTTCTGCAAAACCAAATTCAATGAAATGCTTTTGGGAGTTTGTTTAACTCCATTTAATTTTCAGAATTTGGCCTTCTGCAGGCAATAAGTGGGGAGGAGGTTTTCTTTGGAATGTCCCCGTGCACACTCGGGCTGGCTCTCAGCACAGGCACTCGTTAAAAGCTGCTCCTGTACCCACAGCACTTTAAAGCAGCCTTGGCTTTGCCTCCARTTAAAATACTCCAACGGGCCAAAAGTCACAGGGGAGAGCAGGAAAAGCTGGTAAATACATTTTGGCTGAACGACATCCATTAAACCCTGGCTTTGTTCCAGCTTAGGAAGCAGAATCAAGGCAGGCTGGGAAGGTTTTTGATTCTGTGACAGGGCAGTGGAACAACCTCCTGCTCCTCTCTGGATGTGTGGCTGTGGAGAATCACCACRGGATTTTGCCCCCTGCCAGTCCCAAAGTGTCCCCCCAGGGCTGGTTTCTGTCACCTGAAACCCTCCCACACCTCCTGTCGAGGCAGTTCCAGGGACACAACCCAACCACGACAGGGCAGGAAGAGYTTTTCCTCCCAGCACCTGATTCCTTCATCCCCCTTTGCCAGTTCCACAGAATCACTGAATGAATTGGTTGGAAGAGACCTTCAAGACCGAGTCCAACCCATCCCCAACACCTCAACAAAACCAGTGCCACATCCAATCTTTGTTTAAACACAYCCAGGCATGGTGACTCCACCACCTCCCTGGGCAGACCATTCCAGTTCTTTATCACTCTTCCAATGAAAAAACCATTTTCCTAACATCCAACCTAAATTCCCTTTGCTGTTCCATGGGTGAAAATCCACCCACAGGAAAATCCACCTGCAGTGAGAGGCACAGCCCGGAGCAGGATGGAACCAGAAGGCTCCCAGTGCCTGGGAATGGCAGCCTGGCCCCCATCATATGACAGGAACATTCCTCAGACAGATGAAACTCGAGAGCTCTGCTGTTTGTCTCGCAGCCTCGGTGCTTTTCTGGCTGATTTGGAACTGGAAATATTCCATCCTCTGGCCAGGGGCTTATCTGATGGAAGACAACAGTGCGTGGAGTGAGCAAACAGGGCTGAGCTTGGCCTTTGTTCCTGCTGCGGTGCCCGGGGCCTGTCCTGCTCCCAGGGCACGGGGAGGTGGCCCAGGAACGTGAGCCACACGAAACCAGTTCTGATCACAAGGTAAGAGATCACTTTTTGTGGGTGTTTGGAGTGCAGGAGCCATCCCTGCAGAACTGACCCCTCCGTGGCCAAATCACTGCACTCTACTCTCATAACTCATTTATTCCAGTCACAGACTATTTACAATCCCTTCCCTTCCCTTCCCTTCCCTTCCCTTCCCTTCCC
>CADDXX010001058.1:65793-127280 GCA_902810485.1 Alauda arvensis | reverse complement strand
CTACTTACTGAGCCTCAACTCCTGAACCATTTCTTTGTTCTCTAACAGTTATCTGAAAACAGATTGGTAAAGACATTGTGCGGCCTTAAAGAAGAAGTACAACCTGCATAAGAAAGCAGAATAAAATTTCCACCTCTTTCTTTCCCAGAAAAAAACAAGAGACATTTTCATGATAAGAAAATGTTTATTAGTTATTAATTTAATAATTTATCAGGTTTGACATAAACAAATGTTCTAATTATGGCAGATCTTGATGTATGTTACACATAAATGCCTCCTCTACACAGCTCTCTTTTTTTCCTGTGTACTTTTAAATTCTTCTAAATATGATTTTGATAATGCAATCAGCTGCTTGAATAAACATAACCTAATTTAAGTAGTATTCCAAAGAACATTCTTTCTATTATTATGACTTCCCTGGTGCACAGCTGTAAACAGACAGCTGAATGATAGCAAATGACCTAGATAAATCTGTCTCGATAGCTGTCACTCCTTAGTCTTGACCTTCTGACACTGTTCCAGCTGTGCAATAGCTTGTCCTAGCATTAAGGGAGAGACAATCTCAGGCTCATTCTATTCTGGGAAAACTACTAGTATTTCTCTACAAAGACACACACAGTTTCATAAAATTAGTGGATTAAAATGTATTTCTATTATAAAAGAAGAAACTTCCTACAACTTCTTATCTTGCACCATAAAAATAAGTAATAAGTAAAGAGTTAAGGTACTAAAGTAACCATATTTTACTGGCAGCTAGACCATTTTGCATTTGTTTCATAGAATCGTAGAATTTTTGGGTTGGCAGGGACCTTAAAGACCAGAGAATCACAGAACAAGTCAGGCTGGAAGAGACCACAGTGAGTCATCTGTTCCATCCCCCCTGCTACACTGCACAGGATTGGGTCCAGACAACTCTTGAGTATCTCCAGTGAGGAAGACTCTACAACCTCTAAAGGCTCCAGGGGTCCTCTAGTTCCAAGCTCCCTGCCATGGGCATCCACCAGACCAGGTTGCTCAAAGCTCCATCCAGCTAACCTTGAACACTTACAGGGAGGGACATCCACAGCTTCTCTGGGCAACCTGCCTCACCACCCTCACAGTAAAGAATTTCATACTAATGATCTAATTAAAAATCTGCCCTCTTTCAGTTTAAAGCCATTCCCTCTTGTCCTGTCACTGCATGGTAACAGGTTTGTAGCTCAGAAAGTACAGCCATCATCAAACCTTGTTCCCAAGTAATCCTATTTTCAGTGCCTTTTAGTAAACAGAAGAAAGGAACATAAATGACATAAAGTAGTTCTGAGAATATATTCAGAGTTGTAATCTGTACTTCATGCAATTTAAAGCATAATGAAAATTCACCAAAATTATACTGAGCTATAAAAGAAATCCCAAAGTAATCAGAGAATATGTTAAATGGGATGAGAAACTATGACCACTGCAGAATTCCAGTATAACTAATAATTCACAGAGAAATGTGTATCCTATATGCTGCTATATACACATAATAACCAAGGTTTTTAGCTAAAAAATCAGTCTTAGAATGCCATGTGAGGCCTGCATTCAAGCATCATTTTGCAAACACTGTTAAGTAATTTAAGACAAAACCACACCATTAATGTACATAACTGGAGAGTGAATTTATGTGTTATGTAGCCCCAAATACTCCTAGATTTTAAAGCAAAACAAATCCCCATTGTTAAATGAAAGAAAATTTTACCGAAAGTTTTAAAAGCAAATAGACCAGATGTTCTGGAGCAACATCAGCATGTGAAATGTAGCCAAGCCTCTGCTGTTTTCCCAAATTCTGTTTGCATAATCTGGTGAGAGTGAGTAATATATTGTGATGATGAAGAGAAACTGGAAATCTTTTCATCAATCTCATTAATCATCACAGCAAAAAGCCAGAAACAAGACTTCCTGCCTAAAGCATTAAATTTTAAAATTCTGCTAAAGGAAGTTCTCCTAAGAAGTCCACCATTTTGACCTTTCATCCTCACTTCTGTACATCACATAAGGAAATCACTGCTTGAGAACTGTGTTGAGTAACAACAGGCCCACAAGACAGGAGGGCCTCTTTTCCTGAAATAGCCAAACTATTGTAGGATTGTACAACAAATTAAACGCAGTTTAACTATAAAGTCTCATTATAAAAATTTAGAAAAAATGTAAAATGCTACTATATAATTGAGTTTAGATTAAAGAAAACACAGAGAATTTTCTTGAAGTATTGTGTATACATGATGGTGAAATGTTGAGAAGTCTTCTTTCAGACAGACACCTCAAACATCCTTAAGTGTCCTAAAATGATTATGAGCAATGGGTGTTTCTGAAAGGCTACAGGAAGGGAAGCCCTTATTCTGTAAGATAACATCCTTCAGGTTAAGAGTCACATCCTGACTAAAGAGTCTGAGTAAAAGGTGAAGCAGCTTTAATGACAATATTATTTTTAAAAGTTCACTAAACTACTTCTATATCCACTGAGATTTGAAGCCCTTCTACAAACAAGAACTAGAATTAAAGGCTCATTTTGATACCTAAATTTCAGAGTTAACTTTTTTTCTGACACCTTTGACTTGAAAAAAGAAAACAAAGAAAACTTCAACTTTATTTTTGGCTAAGTTTCTAGTTATTGCATTAAACTCTCCCACAGAGTCATTTTGAAACTAAGATACCTCCATTTTGAATTTGGATGTAGCAAGATGGTACCTTCCCTGTGCAGAATACCTGGGCCCTTACTAGATAAGAGTGCCCTACCTGCTGCTCCAAACAGAAGAAAGCTAAAAACCCATGAGAGCTATAGGAAGGAAGAAAATGATTACTTTATATCTGCAAAACTTACATCCCAGTGAAAAGTGCTGGAAGCTCAGACTATCTGAATAGTCTCTAAAAAACCAAGATGCAGAAAGAAATAAAAAAAAAGCCAAAACCAAGCCCAGTGAACCTATGTCTGGCTACATGGTAACTGCCCACCCAGAGTCCTCTCAATGGTCTTCACACACAAACCGCACTGGACAGTATCGTGTGGCCCAGAAAAAAAACCCCAGACAAACCACTTTGACCTCATTTCATTTCATTGCCATTCAGAACAGTGAAAGAGGTGCAACTGTGAAATCAAATTCTAGACTGAAGAACAGAGATCATGCAGAGTTAATAAACTATTACATTTGGTTTCAAAGCTTACCTAAGCTACTCAGGAACTCTCAAACTAAAAGGCCTCTACTCATTTGATTTGCCCTTTTCTCTCATAAAGCAGCATGTTCATATATACACTTAGCAAAGTCAGTAAATACAGTATCAGTTTTATTCTGTGGGGTTTTTTTCTT
Organism: Alauda arvensis; assembly: GCA_902810485.1. Taxonomy (NCBI): domain Eukaryota; kingdom Metazoa; phylum Chordata; class Aves; order Passeriformes; family Alaudidae; genus Alauda; species Alauda arvensis. The sequence goes on along the minus strand of CADDXX010001058.1, from coordinate 123,954 downwards.
TGAATAATTTGTTTCTCTTATGAAAGAGTGGCCTGTATACATAACTGGTTGATTAAAATGTTCCCTTTGGAAAACCAGAGAGCAAAGCAGACGGAGAGAAAAAGGTTGAATTTCATCTTTAAAAATTTGCTGTCTATTCATTGAGCACAGAACTTCACAAAGCTATGTTTGAGCTGATACATTTTTTAAAAACAAAAATCAGTGTAAGATCTTTCAGTCCTCATTCCTCCCCATTTTACTGGAAATGTGTGACAATAGAGCCTTGTGCAATTATCAGCTATCATTCTGGGGGAAAAAATACTTAAATCCATGTATTTGCTGACTGCTTTGCTAACAGTGCTTTTACTTCCTCACCAAGCTGAAGCCAAAGCCAAAACCAATCTAATCCACTTTCCTGCCAATACTGAATTGATCCTTACCGTACTTATACCCCAGCTAGGTTTATGTGACCGAACATCAGTGCTTCAGGTCTGTCTCTCAAAGACACTCCCACAGAATACTTCTGCCTAAGTGTGCTCACTGAGAAGTGGATTATCATGGCAACTTTCCACAGAGTGTCTCGCCCTTGTGTTTTTCTTCTACCTCCGCAAACAGGTCTTGGCTCACAGATCCTATCAAAGGCAGCATCAGCTAAGAGTGTGACTGTATCTTTTTCACAGAGAAGGAAAACATAGATGATTTCACATTAGAGAGACTTACAGACATGTCCTTTATATTCACAGAAACAAGGATTTGTCACAAGAAAAACAAAGCAAACAAAGTGGACTGAAAGACAGGGGAAAAGCTTATTTCTTTCTTGCATAAACTTTAATCATTCCAACAACCCATTTTAATCTGTGTCTTTATGAACCAGATCTTAAAATATCCTAATATTTACATGTTTAATAAATATATCTTGGAACTAAAACAATATATACTTGAAAGCTGACCTAAAAGAATGCTTAACTTAGTCTAGATAAAATGTAGTGACCTTTATTAAGCCCTTGACATCCATGGTAAATCCTACTGGAATGAGGTAGTCCAAGCTCTTTAGAAACACAAGGGTTTTTTAAATAAAGGACACACAGACCTGCTGAAGCTCCTCTCATTTCTGTATGTGCTACAGTAATAGATGAGCAATGAAGGGCCTCTCCCCAAGGAGCATAAAACTGAATGGGCACAGCATGCTCAATGCAAAACAATGTAGTTCAAAAAGTAACATTTTCTTCTCCACAAAACAAAGATAAAGTGATCATTTGGGTTCCTGAGAAAAGGGAGCCAAGTCAGTATCTGCAAAATGCATCATCAACTTTTAAACAGGTGAATTATTGCCACAGTGCTAACAGTCTGCAAGGGAGGTCACTAAATGACCTCTATAATGAATAAAATAATCTACAGATGAGTAAGGTGGAAATGCCTCCCTCCTAAGGCAATCTGAGCATCCATACAATTGGAAATACACGCCCAGGATATTGCCTGAGAGCCAAGATAAATAATCTCTTTCTTAGGCTGCAGGTCTTAAAAAGCATTGATACACAGAATATGGTAGTATTTCTAGAGTTCCATGTTTGTCAAAGCCATAACAGGCATTACTTACACATTGCAAATTAAAATTTTCATTTGCTTTACTACTCCAGGTAAGATGGAGAGAAACTACTACAGACTGCACAGAAGTTGTTAAAATTATACATTCTCAGTGAACAAGGGAATGATGAAGACTCTGGCTCCCCTGTTAGAGGAGCAGACTTCTTCAGACTTCTTCAGACACAGAAATGTTAACTCACTGGCCCAACACCACACAGAAACTCCAGGGCAGAATGAGCCCTTTGTTTGAAAGGTTGCTGCCTGACCACGACAGCATTTGAGAAATCACAACTCTGTTTCAGTGCATTCATCAAAGAAACAACAGTGGACAAATCTGACTGTGCATTGACTCTTTTAATCAAAATACTTGAAGTGTATCAAAATCATAACATTCTGAATTTGATGGGATTTCAGAGCAAATATAAACATTCTGCCTTGTGACTACAAACCAGAATATACTGGACCTCAGATATGAAAAAAATATTGGCAGATATTGAAACTTTAAGAGAAGATTCTGACAGAAAAGGAATGGGTTAATTTTTAGCCTAGAGACATACAACCTACATAAATTATGAGTATGTTAATTCTTGGTAATTAAAGAATAAATGGAAGAACAAAATACTATCTAATACTGTCCAGCAATATTTCCCAGCAGAATAGACCTAAGCAGAAAAAACTTCCTTTTCTGAAAGAAAATCACAATAGCACAACCTCCAATGTTGTGATGGAAAGAAAAGTCTCTGTTTCCTCCCCAGAGGCTCTTGACAGAAGATTTTACAGAAGAAAAAGATAAGACCAAATTCCAAAACCACAGAGTCCAAAGCCACACAAATAAGACTCCCAATTGATCATCCTGGTGAGAAAGAACAAGAGGACTGGAAAAAAAGCTGTACTTTAATTTCTACATGAAGGAGAACAAAAAACTTTCTCCAATTAAGAAAATATCAACGCCTCAAGCTACCGTATCTTTGATCTTATTCTTTGCCAGAGAAAGGAAATTTCATCTCTTCAAAGCTTTAACCAAGTAGAACCAAGTTAATAAGGAGCAAAAAAACTTAAATAAGAGCCCTTTAGAGAGACCAAGGACAAACTGACAGGTATAATAGTTTAGTTGATTGCCTACATCAGAGGTATTAAAATAATAATATTTCTCTGTTGGTACAACTGTAGTCATATATATTCACCTGAGAATTGAGAAGAATTGAAATATGCAGAATTTTAGGAGCTTCAGCGTTCTCATTTCTAATTTACCTTTTAGATTCAAAGAGCCTATTTTTTTCTTAACAATATAATTTACCACCACTTAACACAGTATTAAAAAAGTATTATAAAAAGTAATTCACTAAATTATATCATTGACTTTTGAGAGAACACTGAGTATAAATTTACAGCATTAGACTGACAGCCACAGAAAACCAGAGGCATTAGAGAACCCCAAAACAAATTACTTCCCAGCCAGATACAGTGGAAGCTTTTTCAAACCAATTGTGAAACACATCTCATCCCTTACCCAGAAGCAACCTTACTCCTGAGCCATACCACTTGGTACTGACCTCCCCCAAAATGCTGGCAGTGGGTGGCACAGGCACCTCCTGGAACTGTTGGGGCAGCTGCAGTGGTCACCAAACATCACAAGGCAGCCTTCCCAAGAGCAGCTAAGTGACAATAATTTTCAGCCACTGCTGGTGACAACACTATGCAGTGGTACTCAGAAGCCCTGAACAACTACAAGTTGATTTTCCAGTCTTTCAAAGGAGCTGAAAACCTTTAAATAGAAAACAAGAAAAAAAACCTAAAAAACCAGAAAACTCAGGGGGGAGAAAAGAGTTGGCTGTTGCAGGTATGATGAAAAAAATAACAGGATGCTTTAATCTTTTTAAGGTCCCTATAAGTAGCCTATCTATGTGGAAAGCTTGCTTTTGCCATCTGTCTGACTATTTAGCTCAGGTCAGGAAACCAGCGGCATTTTCTAGGCTTCAGTTATCAGCTGTCTCCTCCAAGCCATTCAAACAGCAAGGGCTGTAGCAAAGGCTAACGGAAAGAAAGATGAATTTGGTTAAAAAATGATCCAAGGGTACTGTATTTTAAACAATTACACTTATGATGAGTAACTTCCCCATTATGTATCCTCATGTGTGAGCCACCAGAGCCAGATTTTGGTACTGGTGCTTGGGTTCCTGCTGCCTCAGCTGTGCCATATTTACATCAAACTCCTTTAATGTGGAACAACCTGGAGTTAATGTAAAGTTAATAAATCCAAGGAAATCTCCATGGTAAGTTCAGAATCAGATTTTGAAGTTTTGTACATGACAGTCATTTGCCTCAATGTAGGGCAGCACAATGTCCTGATCTGGCTTTTTAGATGCCTCTGCCCTCTCTGCTGCTACCAAGGATTTGTCATATTTTTATTTCTTATGTGGAAATCTACACTGGTATCTTATGGACACGAGCAGCTCGTGACTTGGATTGCTGTTAGTTATACAACATCATGATGCATATCAGACAATATTAAGGTCTTTACCTTGCCTTTTTAAGTGCTTATGTACAAGTTATTTGAAAAAAAAAACCAACTCAGTAAGGCAATGGGCAAAGTAAAAGAGAGACACCAATCATTCCAGGAGAGGAGGGCAGGGTCAGATTATGGAAAATATTGGCCACAGACAACTGAAGCAAAAGAAAAGAGCATGATTTCTTGCATTGTGAAATCATCAGTTTTGACTTTCATATTATTAAATCCTTCTTGTAGACAAACTAGCTCTTATGGACTTAGTCATTCCATAAGCTAATCAGCACCTAGTATMTTTTTTATCTGACTTTGAATGATATCTTAACAACTTAATACCAGTTCMTACTGAAAGCCTGATTAGCAGTGGCAGGTGACAATAGCAATGATTTCTAGTGTGTGTGGGACCATTACTATGCTGTTAAAATACAAAAGGAAAATATTACCTCCTACAATTCTTGCTTCTGAATTTGAGGAAAAGCCCCTGCAAAGATGTTTTATATGGAATACAGTTTCATCTCCCTTCCCTCATCTACAGTCTGCACCTGGATCAAATGAATGAAGTATTTTTTACTTCCCCAGCACATGGCCTAAATCAGCATTCCATTACCATCACAAATCTGAACTTTAAATATGCCCAAACAGTGGTTTTCTGATCAAGAAGATGCAATATGCACAAGYAGTTTGTACAACCTCAAACCTAACAAAGGGAAAGGCTTGGTACAACTCCCTAACGTAAAACATAAATTTTGCCTCTAAAGGGGCCTCAATWTGACTGTTCATTTTAAACCTGTCTTCCTAATTTTGAGGAAATAGGGCCAGTGCTAATTCCATAACACCTTTCTTCAGTATGCCTGGAGACCTTCTTAAAAATGCAGAATAATATCCTGCAATACATGCATTATTTTGTTGACCATAAAATCCCATTGTCCTTTCCTCAGATGTTGGTGACAAACGGCTCTTGATGATACTGGTACTAACAAAACTCAGTGAAGGAAACCACTTTGGCTTTTACCTTCAGTACTTTACAATATGCAGCCATACAAATGGAAAAAACAGCACCAAGGTATTTAGATGTAAGTTTTAAATGTACTTTCTTTGCAGAAGGAACTAAGAATAGTTATTCCCTATTTTATAGCTGATGAAAACAATTCATAGAGCCATTGTGTGACATATCCAGGAACACAACATATGACTTACTCATGATGCAAAGTCAGTATTCTTTACATTTTGATGCTGTTTGCTAGATTGTGATGTTATCTATATGCWTTATATTACACAGATATTGTCACAATTGAAGTATAATTATATTTTTCATCTCTATTTCCTCTATGTATATACTATGTCTCAAGTCATTATCATACTCATTACAACACAGCAGTTCTGTATCCCACATCARCACTTAAATGAAGTATGAGGATGTATAACAATAAAATTAACAGAAGTATTCCCAATGAATGAGGCCTTGAAAAACAAAGTGAACAAAGTGAAGGCTTGATGGGAATGATTCTGCACTTGAGGCCTACAACATCAACCACCAGGGCTTTTCCTCATGTTTTTTTAAAGAGAACTGACAAGTCTCATAGAAGGAGAATGAGAGAAAAACTACAGTTCTGAAGCTTCATTTTTATTCAAGAAGTAGCAGCACAAGGACATTCAGAGGCAGCCTAGAAAACACAAGTTACAGTCAAAAATGAAGCCTGATTTAGTAGCTGAATCCATTTATTCTTTYCAAGGTTCTGCATAGCACCTGACATGAGGACCTCTCCCCTGACTCATATCTTTCAGAACTTCAGTGATAAAAATAGCAAGTCTCCCTGAACAAAGTAGAGCCCCAAAAGACAAAACAAACAGTAATCTTATATTAAAACTTGAGTACTTTCTACTCTTGCAGCAAATGCCTCTGCGTATTTATTTACCTTGGACAAGATGAAAGGTCACTCATTATTTGCATAATAAACTAATCTCAATTGTAATTATACTGCAGAAAAAAAAAAACCACTTTCATTTGAAGGTTAACTAGATTCAAAATAACCCAGTTCTCATCAGGGTGTTGCATTTATTTCAATTAAGTCAATCAACTTAACAAGGATTTAATTAAAAACAAGTTAGCAAGTCAGAAGAAGTATTTGAAATGTAATTAATAAATACTTTAAATAAGCATGACATAGTTAAATCAAATATGTTATTTTAAGTGCACTAGCCTACCACTTCTTTGCTGCTGGTCGCTATTGGACAACAGCAAAAAGCATCCCACCTTGGGAATCCTGGCATCAGCTCATCCTTGCAAAGGCACATGAACACAGTGTCCAGAAGGTGTAATACTGAACTTCCAAAAATTAGGTAGAGAGATGAGTACTTATTTGTCATGACAGAGAAAACCCAAGGTTTGCCCACACTTTGTTCACTTTGTTTCAACTGTTGCTCTTCATACAAAATAACTKTTCAAGGCAGTTAAACAAATTATAAAGTGCCTTTCACTGAACCTGCGTGTTTCCACGTAGCTTCTTTCCTCGGCTAGCGTTGCAAGATGTGGGAGAGGGGAGCAAAGCACTAAGGAACAAAATCAGACAACAACCAATACAAAGAGGTTAGTGCTCATGACAACCACACAGTCTCCCAAAAAGCACGAGTAATTTACATCGACAGGTTCCTCTTCTGTGCCTTGCCATTGTCTTTTGCACAATTATGCATCTCATCCCTGGCTTTGCAGTCTAAGAACAACAGTGCTTTGGCCTGTGCTGCCCACAGCATCCTGACTTAGTCTTTCCAGCAATCTCTATCCTATGCAATTCCATTACATTCTTCTCCCTGTGTCTGACATTCCCGGGGAAGAAGAGGAAAAGAAAAAAGCAGCACTCCTCAACCTTAATTACCCAACAACCCACAAGAGAGGCTCTTGTTTTCCTTAAGTCATCCCGAAAATTTCTTTATTCTATTGTCACCAGCAAAGACCAATGTAAGAGATATAAACATATTTCAAATAAATATACACAGAAATTAAGGACATATACATACCCAAAYTGAAGTTTTTGTCTACCTCATTGTTTACAACTGACTGAGCACATTTTCTTTCAAGTCCACGACACATTGAGAACAGAAGCACAAAGACAAGAATGATCAAAAGTGTCAGCTACATTTGGCAACCAAACTTGAGAAGCCTGTGCCTATCTTTCAGATTACTTCATGTTTTATTGCACTTTTCACTTCAGACCACAATTCCTATTAAATTGGCCCCAGATGCAGATATAAATGTTCCCAACTTAAGTTCATCAAGCTGCAGTTCTTGATTAAAAAGCCCTCAGAGAATAAGCAACACTGAGTGAGGAGTTATGCTTGAGAATTTTTATGTCTACATAATTTTTCCAGATCCATAGARGAGTTCTGGGCCATARGCAAAGCAGCAACTCTATAAGCCAYGTTACAAACCCAGTGCTCTTGGGAGTTCTCTACTTTACTATGAGTTGCCACCTCTATATACAGTTTTAAAGCAAATCCAGATCCGACCCAGGAATGGTTCTGTGGRAAGGAGAGCCTCTCTAAGCATATAATTAACCGGATGCAACATAATTGTATGTACAAAGGTCCTAAATTAATCCCGTATGATTCAACTACTTGCCCAACATTCCTAATTTGCAAGYGCTTGAATTTATGGGTTTCATAATTCCYTGCCARAAAGGAAGGGTTCTTGACTTGAATRATGAGTCCAAATCTAGAGRAGGACATTGAACAGGCCACCTGCAGTCCTGTTCTTACCAGCATCTAGTTTTGTCGGGTTTTTTTTCTGACACTCTACTGCCTTTCCACCTAATGCATCCATGCCCCTAACTCTAATCTGCCCAGATCCATCMATTTTCTTTTCACCAGATCTCTCAACTTAATAAATTTCTTCAGGAAATCCTGGATTGGAAGTGTTCTTCAAGAGCTCTAGAATGTACGGAGGACTCACTTCAAGCAAGTAATYTGAAGCAAATCAAGAGAGCAAGAACAGGATTCTTTAATGATAATGATCTTACACCATGCATGAGGTGACCTGCAAGAAAGCCAGAYATCTCTACCCTATCTCTATAATATCACCAAATGGTTCTTTATCCTTATTCATCCAGATTACTTTGCAACCAAGCTGTTGTAAATTGGCAACCACAAYTTATGCTTTGAACCTTATTTCAACTTTACTGAGGTTACTCCATGGAAAGTATTTCAAGAAGTACTATGCTAATATGCAAGAAATTACATGTATCTGCTAAAAAAAACACCCCAATTTATATTTGGGGAATCTCCAGACTGAATAACAGAAAAAGTTTTGTGATGGTTGATACCAGCTTGCACCCCAGCCATTATAACTGTAAAGCTAGAATGATAAAAACCATAAATATTATAATAGCAGAGAATTTTCCAAGGACTTAAGAAACATTATTCCAAAACAGTGTATATTAGTATCAATTGGCTCATGAAAATGGTGATTCCTGGAAGAAAATGTTTTTCTATTTTGTCAGCTGGATATCTTTGGTCTGTCKGTAAGTACACATGCCCAGGAAACTTGAGAGTTTATCAGAGATAGAGAGGAAAACAACTGTGCATGGTCAAAAATACTAGCAAATGAAGTACTGATGTCTCCACATCCACCTGGTTACTTTGGCTCCTCTATTCTGCCTTCTGCTCCATCTCAGAACAAAACAATTCAAAACAAATGGAGGATCCCATACGATCATGCTACACAGAGAGAATTCCGCTATTCCTGAGAATAACAGAACACTGAACGCCTTCTGTTCCCTACCCAGACTTAATCATCTGGATAGAGCYGGTATTTCTGTTTGATTTCTTTCATGCCTTGTAGCAGAAAGGAACATATTGCCCTGAATAAGACAGACACTAAGCAATCAAAGATGTTTAGATGCAGTAGAGAATGTTATTATTTTTCCTTTTACCTCTTTGGCTCAATTTATTGCTGCCCACTCTATTTTGCTTTATGAAGCAATTCTGAAGAAAAAAGAGCCTCATTCTTTAGCTGAGATAGTGTGTGCTGCTTTGTGAGCCAGTTTCCTYCTCAGCTCAGATAATGCTCAAAACCACAGTGCAATACAGAACAGTTCAATACAACCATTTGCATAGTGAATGATGCCGAATGTTCAAKTGAGTTATCTCTGAGAGGCACCAAATTTTTGCAGGAATATTATCTGGATTTATGTTGGCTGGTTTTGTGTCTTCCTTCAGACTCCATGCAAGTCTCGTTCCCTCTCCTATTTAGAAGCAACTAAGAAAAGAAATGGTGAATACTGAGTAGCAGGAAGGTGAATTGAATCCATTTTAGCTCAGCTGGCATTACTCCCAATTGTGATATATTTAGAACAGATAATATAAAATAAAGCTTTGTCTCTCATTCAGAGGTAATTAAAGATAGCCCTAGTACTGTGTTATTGAAAGTCCTTCATAGCCACATTCCCAGTGCCCATGGAAGCTCTCTGAGGTGCAACTTTATTAGCTGACCTAATATTTTGCTCATTCTGCTGAGGAAAAATGGTGGAATTTATTCTAAGAATGTTTTCATGACTTTCCTCTAAACCTGCAGCTCTCRCCAGTCTCCATAAAGGAGACTGTTTCAAAACAGGAAAACTGTATCAGTATATGCTGAAAASTAATAAGGCAACTTTTAGTACAGGGTGAAAATATTTTCTTCTTGGGAAACTCTTAAAAAWAGAGAGTCTCCAMAAAAGKAAAGAAGGGGAAATTTTCTACAAARGGATGACAAACAAAATCATAGAAGGCATAYTAAAAACTCTAGCTGACTATTTTGCTCTTATGAAGGATACATATATGGGCTATCTCTGAAAGTGTTTTTTTCTAATGTGACATTTAAATATTTCAGTGAGGAAGATTGCAAGCATAGCCTGCCCTGACGTTATACAATAAGAGATATTGACTGCACTTCCCAATTAGCTTATTTTTAAAAATTAAATTTAAAATAAAACATTTCCACATAGGCATAGTTCTACATCTCCAAAAGTTCCTGCCTTCCAAGACACATTTCTCAACCTCTGCTGAAAACTGCAGTGTCCACAGTTAGACACACAGCAGTACATCTGAAACCTGAGTGACATTTATTTAGTTGTGTAGACTAATTACTTCCCCACATTTCACAGTAACACTTGCCTCTTTTGGCACTGCAGCACATTGCCAGATATCCATTCATTTTGAGGTCCAAGCAAATAGACGCTGCTATTCCAGCTGCATAACTACTAATTCCCCATAATTCATTTATAAATCTCATGTTTCCTGAGAGCAGAATTTCATGCTCATATTAAATTTGGATCAAATTTAATCCTGTCACCATTGTGACAGACATATCAACTCCCGACCAAGAACCATGCTGTATCTCCCACTGCTGCACCTGGGAAAGGGGCTTCATTCCTTGTTTTCCACAGATGGCCATGGAACACTGAAGTCTCTGTGCCTGATGGAGTGAAGAAATATTCCCTTTAAACTACCATGCCAAATAAACCACCCTAACTGAGCGAGAGCAGTACCAGTTCTGTATCTATATTTAGCATTTGAAGCTAACTAAACATGAAGGAAACACCACAGCACTTCCATGGAGATAGTAAAAATTGCACATTGACTGAGAGTATCAAGCGCTCTAAGAAAAATTTCTTTCCAGGGTTTCCCCAGTAGCAGAAATACTTACAAATGGCTATAGGCACTGCATGTTTGAACCTCAGGTAGCTCTAACAGAAAAATGTACAAGAAAAATTTTCAGTTTCATGTGGAAATGTGAACAAAAATAATCAGCAAAGTAATTTTAATTAAAACTGCTACTAAACAGGAAGGAAAAAATAGATTAATCAATCATATTCACTACTTCTCATTTTCACTTAGACTCAAAATGAGAAGGATGCCACAGACAAGCACACCATACCCACCTATTACATCTGACACATCATTTACTGTGTATTAAAAAGAATTCTTCAGGCACTTGCATATAATAGTGTCAGCTTTAATTGCTAAGATGCACTGAACAGCTCCTCCTAACATAGCAACAATTTACATTTTAAAAGCAAATCAAAGGCACAAACAGGTGGAAGCACTCCATTGTGCCATACGAGACCCTTGTTCCTACAGCTGCAAACCAGCAAGAGTGCACATCCGCTAAAATATCAGCTTGGGAGWAAAAGGAAAGAAGTACAGTGATGAATCCTACAGCCCAAAAAAAMCCCCAAAGCCTAGAGTGCAAGTTTTGTTCCAAAATACTGGAACAACATGCTTGAAAATRAGAGGATCTTGGAGTTTAAAAAATGATGTGCACAAGTAAGCCAATTCTTAAAAAATATCCTCACAGGCAAAAAAAGGAGATGTGGTCTAAGGCAAACAACAATAAAACAGGCTTACCAGCTATTGATAACAACATCTAATCACTGACAAATGCAAGGATTACTTGGGTGAAGTTCACAAGCGACAACGTTCAGTATGGTATTATTTATTATTTTTATCAGTGAGCTAGATGATGGAACAAGGAGGATGTTTTATTAAATTCAGAGATCACACTAAGCTGGGAGGGATTACAAGCATTTTGGAGGCCATGAACATAATTCAAAAGGCACTCACATAAACAGAAAAATTGTCTGAAAGATACAGCTCCCTTACAGATGTGTATAACACACTGCAGAAATACAGRTATGCTGATTTGCACAAATTCAGGACAGAAATTAAGCAAAGCTTAACTGCTGGAGATTCCACCAAACAGAACCTAACTACAATTTATCACAAAATCAATGTACATGATCTGCTGTTGTATTCTTAAATAACAAAATCAGCCATTCCACTGAGATGTATGATCAGTTTTCTACACAGGAGACAGAAGTAAATTTCTATTCTCCTCGGAAGATTCTCCTCTTTGAAACTTCAGTGGAGAATCCATTGGGGCTGTGCTGACCTTGGAAGCTGTCTGTAATCGATCAAAAGCTTCAGCTGATCAAACTCAATTCACACATGGATTGGGTAAGTCTTGCAACTCTTGGCAAGATTCCTGTTAAACATAACTACATGGTAAATTGGGGAAAACTTATCTCAAAAGCATAAACAGCTATTCTGTTTTAAGATTGGATAAGTTATCCTAAAAGAAAGCAGCAGCTTAGATACTTGATGGAAAAACGAGTTTATACCAAAAGAATAATGAGAAGTAATTGAGCCTTTTTTCTTAAAAAAAAAAAAGAAAAAGGAAGGCTCCAGGTGGATTGATCAATAYGAGTGTATCCTTTCTAAAAGAACTGAAACCCTATAGGGGTTGCAGAGAAATGTGGCTGGGGAGCACAGCAAGAGTGGAAATGAACAGATGGGGAGATAACGGCAGACTGGCTGATGGAGCAAAGCAGCAGACTGAGAAAGAAAGAACAACTGGCAGGGAAGGCAGCTAGTGGGAGCAGTAGGCAATGCTCCTGGCTGGCAGGAAATTGCTGGAGGAGAGTGCTGTGAGCATCAAGGTCAAAAGCATTGCTCCAGTGAGGTGTACCAATGCAGCCAATCCATGGCAGTCCTCTGGGAATAGACAAGAGAGCCTCAATACCCATTTCAGCAGCAAGATAAAACCTGTCCCTAGATGGACTCTTCCTATTGAGGGTTCTTCAAACTCATTTATCCTCTTCAGCAGCTGTCATTCAGCATCAGGGAAAACAGCCATCATACCTCCTAGGTCATATTGCACTGCAGTCAAGCCTTTGGTGCCTGTGGTACACAATAGGGCTGGTTTGTGCACGAGGGTTGCACTCAGCTGACCAGAATGATTAATCTGGGGAAGCAAGAACTGTGCAGAGCAAAAGCAGGTGGTCATTCTCATGCTGGGCATAAGCAACGGTGAGGAAGTTGACAGGTGTGCCAGGATAAATCAGGTATGGTTTGGATGAGGATCTTGATAAGCAGTTTTAAAAACTGGCAGACTTATCTCTCCTATGAGAAAGGAACACTCAGCAATCTTCTCCACAGCGCTCACAAAGAAGAGCAGCAGTGATGTGTGATGTAATTCAAATCTGATTCAAGACTGAATGCATGGAGGTTTGTCAGGTTCTGGGGAGGATTGGACTGAAACCCACTTGGGAAGCTTTGTCACTTGGAGTTTTGTCATGCTGTCTTRTTCTCCATTAGCTGAGTCAGGGTAGGTTTAGGTTGGATATCAGGAAAAGATTTTTCACCCACAGGATGGCTGGGCACTGGGACAGGCTCSCYAGGSWAGKGGTCACAGCACCAAGCCYRACAGARTTCAAGAAGCATTTGGACAATGMTCTSAGCACAYGGTGCSACTGTTGGGGTGTCCTGTGCAGGGCCAGGAGCTGGACTCGATGAYCCTGATGGATTTCTTCCAACTCAAGATATTATGTAATTCTGTAACATTTTCCAGAGTGTTTGTGAATGACCAAATTCAGATTACAGAAACTGACTTTAACCACACAGTTAGAATGGACACTTTCATACTACCATCACATCATAGMTTATTGGTACTTCCTATTGGCTTGTCAAGTATCACGACTATCTGCCTCAAAGTGTTTGGTTTCTCTGATTCTTCTCCAAAGAGAGAATTCTGCATTAAGAGTATCATTTTCTTTAGCWAGTAATGGTATTGGAAATCTGTGGTTTTAATTAAAGGAGCAAACAGTTAGTGGGTTCTTACTGTTCTTTTAAGGCATATCCACTTGCTTGGAGGAAAATGTGATGAGGCTTACATTGCTCACTTGAAACATAAAGTAAAACTTCACAAAAAAGAAAAACAGGTGCTAGAAAACTTTTTTCCCCCTCCTGCATGGCTAAGGCTTTGTTTGTTTGTTTGGAGGGGAACAAGGACAAAAAGAAGAGGAAATAAGRCAGCATTTACTCTGTAGAAAAAAGAAATCACAATTTACAAAGACATTCAGAAACACTTGATTAGCAGAGAGTAAAATTAAAAAAGAAGCTATACTTCCAGCTGTCACAGCTAAAACCACCTGGCTGGCAGCTCTAAATCTTCTAATTAATAGCCAGAAAAAATGGGGTGGAGAAAGTTCCTTTTTCTTATTTTCATAAAGGCTTAGAAGTACTTGTCCTTGCAGGATTCTTGAAAGCTCTTAGCAGTTTTTTATGCCATCTGTACACCAATAGCARGTTTTTTGTTGTTTTAAGAGCAGGAAACAGTATTGGACTGCCCAGGACTTCAAATCTACTTTTATGGGATCAAGATAAAATGGGGTGGTAGGTGCAAGACCTCTAAAATAAAGAATTTTTAAAAAATAGAATAATATAATTTGYATCACATTTAGATCTGCAAAAAGAGATTTAAATTGTATTATGGGTTATATATGACACCCAAGTCTTCATTAGGAGAAAGTTCTGCCATCCATTTTCCCACAGAAAACACTCTAATGGAGCATGTCCATATTTTAGCTGATGATCCCTCATGCAACACTCAGTTCTGATTATTATTTCCGCTCACAATGACATCTACTTTATATAGCCTGTTTGAATAACTTCAGATAAACAATGAAGACGATGTATAGAAATCAATAGGACCTATATAAATTAAATGAAAGATATAGCCCGTGATAAACTTATCTATAGAATCACAAATAAGACAAGAAATTACTTTTTTKAAATTTTCACAAGGAGATCTGCAAGACTTTTTAACTTTTAAAAATTAAATATACAATTGTAAGATTCCAAATATAACATTAAGACTCCCAATGCAAGGTTCCCAAATTTCCATTTTTTTTCAAAATAGTGCATTATTCAGGTTTACTTTTTATAGGTTGGGGTTTGTAACTTGCCCACAGGAAAAAAAAAAAAAACCTTAAAAACCCCAATGTCCTTCCTTCCACAAACTGAGTTCCCATGTATGAGTGGGCAGCTCTCATCAACGGTGCCAGTTTAGATTTCTCAGAACAGAGCCTGTAGAAATTTTCTGAAATAAGTGAAGGAGAGAATGAAATAATTAGCTAGAAGGATACTTGAGGCAAAAGGAGGCCTAGGCTTCTGTTTCTGTGGCTATGTGCAGATACCTCTTCTGATTTAAGGAAAGGAAATAACCCTATTTCCAAGTGGTTATACAGCATCTAAATACATTATAAATTATAGTAATTTTTATAAATATTTTATATGTGTTTATAAAACATGTTTATAAATTAAAGCCAGTACTTTCACCTACGAAGTACAATGGGGATTGCTGCAAAAATCTTTGTAATTTCTTCTAAAGTATCAGGCCTATCTAAACRTTTGCTCAGGAATTAATAGCTGGAGGAGTCAGAAAGAGACAAAAGCYTTTTGAAATGAGATGGAAGTGCAAAATTCATAAATTGATTCACTTTCTGAAGTCAACAAATGCTAATAGGTTTTCTCAGTGAARCAGACTTGCATATTTGACTATTATGGCTATCTACATTTCCCCTTCCTTCTTGTTTTCTTATTCTTCTTACCATACAAGTGCAGAAGCACACRATCATTAAAGAGGAGAGTAATGAAACAAGCTTCTCTAGAAGTTTGCTAACTGCATGAAAACTACAGAGTGATGTCTCAAATTTTAACAAATTTTTAAGCTTTTTTTTTGAGGAAAATATGGATTTAATAGACTTTAAATGTTCTATGGCAGTGAATGGATTTTGTGTGGATACAAACTGAAGTATTTCTAAATAAGGTCAAAGCATTTCCTTTCAAAAGCATCAAAGCAAACATCAAAGGCTTTGCTGTTTWGACTTAGTATTTCTGCAAGGTTGAGGCAAGAACATTTATGCTAAATGCTACCTCTTTATCAAGCTTCACTGGGTGCACCAACAGCCAGAATCATTAGTGGCAGAGCTACAGAAATATTGAGGAGATCTAATTTCCACTAATCCTCAAATCCAAGATACATACCAGCAATTTATTAATGTACATGAACTATYGCATTTGTTTCAGTTTTACAAGCATTTTAGTCATTAAGTAGGAGTAGACCAGCCCTCACCAAAAACCTACATTTGGTAAGGCCACAAGGCAAYAAAAAAAGGAGCCAGCAGCTGAACCAAATGGAAAAATGCCTAACACTGTGTCTTCTTCTTCCATGATGATCTGCTCAGGTRGAAGTGATATTAAAGCCACCAAAATTCATACAGCATTTAATTTTTCTGTTGTCAGGATCAAATTCAGGCAATGTCACAGCAATTTTACCATTGATTCCTGACTGCTATCTATGGCAAGTAAGTTTTAAAAGATAATTTTTAAGTGAATGCACTCCCATGAAAAGAAATAGGGTGGCAAAGAAGGATGGACTAGAATACTTGGTTGATTTTCCCATGCTGAAAACCAGTCATTGAAYACTCATGAAAATACATGAACTGTCCACTAAAAGTGCTCTTTCGAATGCTGACTATAATGCTAATTTTCAGGAGTAATCTCACACACTTCAGCTTTACAGCTGAACTCTAACAATGAAGTGAACTGATAAAGTATGTTTCACATTTGGGGCTTTTAATTACAAGAACTTGTTCAGTCTTGTTAATTATATTCCACCCTCTCTCTCAAAAGGCAGGAAATGAGGAACAAGAAAAAGGCAGCAGCGACTAAAAACGTAAGTAGAGACAGTATTTCAAATTCTTAAGCTGACACATTTTTTTCRCAATTCATATTTAATCAATACAATCTACACATTCTTTCTCAGGGCTTCCAGCCCTATGTAGAGCAAAAACCTACTGGGGTCAGCAAAAGAAACCTAGAATATAGTTTTTCAAATCTACCATGGAGTTGTATGTTTAGCACTATGTGTTAATAGCCAGATAGATGATGGAAAATTATTTTGCAATAAAACTTCCAAGATGATGCCAGCTACACTGATTTTAAACTACTCTTCTACTTGCTGCTGATTCTACCTGCCAGAGTACAGAGGAAATACATGGACGTCCAGGGCCATTGATGTGCTTTCAAATTAGCCTCCTTCTCCAAGCCTCTGAAAACAGCTATAAAGAAGCTGCAGGAGTGTTAAGTCGCTGCAAGTCACTGAATTGAAAGTCGTCCCTCAAAACTTCCCCCCACATAGAAAAAGGACAAACTGTCAACCCATTACTGGTAACTTCCTACATCAAAGAGCAGAGTTAAAACACGGGAGCATTCAAGTCATTGTCCTCAGACGACCACATTCTTTTGCATATTTATCATCACCTCGAAGCCTCCAGTCCAYGAGAAAAAAAACCTCAGTTAAGAACGCATGAATAATAAAACAAGAACTAAATCTGYGGCAGCTGTGACAGTTGTAACTTCACTCATAATGAAGCTGGTGCCAGCAAAAAGGTACTGCTCTAAGTCTAGGCAAATCAAATGTCATAATCTTACTCACAGACATCCTTGCTGACAATTCAGCTGCAATCATCCTACTGATGCAAACCCACCTATAAAAAAAGCCCACTTTGATAATTTTTAACTTACTCTTGATGAGTAACTCACAAATTCTGAATTTATGGCAGTAGATTGAAAAATATCTGTCAGGGTTTCTGTGAGTGTATTATCCATGTTCCAAACAAAAATAAGAATTGTTCCAATGACAGTTACATTTCAGCTACGTATTTTTTCTAGGTAATAAATGCAGAATKTATCAATTTAACTGCAGAATTTATCAATTTAAMWGCAGAAAGCCAATGACATCACATTAATAGAATCACAGAACTATTTGGGTKGGAAGGGACCTTTAAAGKTAGTCATMCAGTTCCAATTTCCCTGTMAKGGKYACCTTACACTAAGACCAGGCTGCTCAAAGCCCCACTCAACCTGGCTTTGAATACTTCCAGAGATGGGGCATTCCCAGRTTCTCTGGACAATCTGATCAGTACCTCATCATTCTCACAGTAAAGAATTTCTTCTTAATATCTAAATCCACCCTTTTTCTGTCTGAACCCACTTCCCCTTGTCCTATCACTACATGCCCTTGTAAAAGTCCCTCTTCAGCTTTCTTGTGGYCCTCCTTTAGGATAGGTGTTGCAGACCCCCCAGCTGGAGCTGCAGCTTTTGCTCCTAGACAAGAACCCACCATTCTGCCTTCAGGGACAGGTAGGATGACTGCCCTTGGCCTCTGCAGATAGATGGCCACAACCAGGATACTGAGTTATGTGCACCATGAGTCTCTTCACTCTGCTTTGGAACAACATTATTTCCACTAGAATCTGGACCATCACCATTAAACACACACAGGTGATTAAGATGTTCTAAGGACTAAATTATGGAAACAGTAATTGAAGCTAGATTAACAAATTGTTTAAAAAGCTTTTATTCAGACCCATCTCTGCTTCAGCAGTGACAAAATGGAGAAAGAGAGAAAATTACATTGCTCTTTAATGGCATTTTAGGACAATCGAATATGATATGCCTTTGGTTGAGGCTTCATTTATCCTGACAATATCACCACTACAGACTTTGATATGCTGTTCACAACTTGCCCATTACCATTTAAAAGGACATAAACGTTTTCTCAGTTTGGAAATTATTCTTTTTCATTAAAATGAGGTTAGCATAATTTTAATTAGAGAAATAAATTTTGTAATATTTGAGATATCTCTCCTTCCTAGCCCACATTCAACTCAAAGCATATGGGGGCTTTTTTGCAACAGAGGYATTTTATAAATAAGGAAGGCTATGTGGTAGCAAGTCACAAAACCCCCAAGAAATCACACACAAAATGAAAATAGGACATAKAACTGAATGCCAGGAAAAAAAAGAAAATGCCTACATAGTACTATAAGAACATGGATATTTAGTTCAACTTCACCACAGATGATCATCTAAACCAAGGAACAGCAAGCTCACATTACCCTAAAGGAGGCATAGGTTATACCTGGGATATAAACGTTTCAACAGAYCAAACCTATAGGGTCCTGTTTGCATTTACACAGGGCTTTTCTCACACATGTTTAGGGTCAGCACACCTATGTATTGAATTTCTTTAGTGCCAGAGACAATTGTGAATGTGTATTAATGCAAAYGAGACTTTAGCTCCCCTAAAAAAGCCTGCTTCAGTGTTGGCCCTACCCTGAATAAATCAGAGTTAGCAACAAACAAGCACGTTTAACTCTTATAAAACCATTTACCACGGCGGGTGGGAGTATCTGTGTTATATTTTGCTTTTAATAGTGCTTGAGGGAAAAGCTGAAGGTATTTAACACCTTCTTTGCTTCAGTCTTTGATTATAAGGCCTTTTGTCTGGATACCCAGCCCCCTGAACTGTAAGACAAGGAGGGGAGCAGAATGAAGCCCCCAAAATCTGAAGGAAAGCGAACAGTTACATCACTTAGACACACAAGCCCATGCAGCTGGATAGGATCCACCCAAGAATGTTGAGGGAGYTTGTGGAAGGGCTCACCAAGCCACATTCCRTTATTTAYCAGCAGTCCTGGCTGACTGGAGAGGTCCCAGCTGACTGAAGGTTGGCCAATGTGMCACCGATCTACAAGAAARGCCGGAAGGAAGATCCAGGGAAATACAGGCCTGTCAGTCTGATCTCTCTGCCAGAGAAGGTTATGGAGTAGATCATCCTGAGTATTATCCCACAGCAGGGGATCAGGCACTGCCATCATAGGTTTATGAAAGGCAGGTCTTGCTTTGCCAACCTGATCTCCTTCCTTTACAGGGTGACCTGATCAGTGTGAGAAGAAAAGACTGTGCATGTTGTCTACC
Source organism: Alauda arvensis (assembly GCA_902810485.1). NCBI lineage: Eukaryota > Metazoa > Chordata > Aves > Passeriformes > Alaudidae > Alauda > Alauda arvensis. The sequence continues at coordinate 104,246 of CADDXX010001058.1, read as the reverse complement.
TGGACTTTAACATCCTTGCCACTATCTCCCACAACACTATCCTGGAGAACCTGGCTGCTCATTACCTAGATGGCTGCACTACTCATGGTGTCAAAAAGCCAGCTGATGGCTGGGCCCAGATGTGGGAAACCAGAGTATTCCTCTGGGTCTCCTGAATGGGCAGCAGCCAGGACAGGGGGATGGGCTCACACGGCCTGCTTGAAAGATAGCATTGGCTTTGATCTGATACCGTGGAGAAGGCTTCCAAAGCTGTCTGAGGATTTGGATGACACGAGGGTTTGATTGGTGTGTTTTTTATTGTATCACTGGGTGTATAGATATTAGTTTTATATTTCTCTGTATTCTTATTATTAGGCAAATATGGAGGCAGATCAATGTGATAAAGTCACATTTTCCTGTTCTTCTCTTCCTTTTCCTTTTGCAAAGGGTGTTGGGTTTTTAGGATTGGGTAAAAATGTGATTTCACTGTGTGACTTGGATTTTAGTTATTGGATTTTAGAGGAAAACAATGTTAACGTAATTTACATTATAAAAACCCAGGTGCTGTTCGTGGGCGGAGAGAATTCACTTTTCCAGCTGCTTGTGAACACCATGCTGGCCTGACTGAATTTAGAGATAAGGATTTTAAAATAAACATCTTCAAACTACAACTCAAGGACTCTCTGATTTCTTCTTCCAAGCACGGGCAGTGAGAAAACAGCTATTAACCACAATCCGAGGTTATCTCAGAAGAGATACACCGTCACCAGAGAGTGGTGGTAAACAATGGTGACAGATGCCAGCTGACATCCAGTCACAAGTGGTGTTTCCCAAAGCTCTATACTGCGGCCACTCCTGGCATGTTTAATAGCTTTACTGGCTATCTGGACAAAGGGATTTGAGTGCACCCTCAGTCAGTTCACATAACACCAGGCCAGGAGTGGGGACAGAAAGCCTCCGCAGATTGGAGAGGGAATAGAAAGCCTCTGCAGAGGGATCTGGACTGGCTGGATCAATGGGCTGAGGTCAGTTGGATGAGGTTCAGCTTGATCAAATGCCAGGTCCTGTGCTTAGGTCACAACCCCATGCAGCACTACAGCCTTGGGGTAGAGTGGCTGGAAAGCTGCCTGGTGGAAAGGGACCTGCGGGTGCTGGTGAACAGCAGCTGAACAAGACCCAGGTATGCCCAGGTGGCCAAGAAGGCCAGTGTCATCCTGGCCTGTATCAGAAATAGTGTGGCCAGTAGGACTAGGGCAGGGATCATCTCTTTGCACTCAGCTCTGGTGAGGCTGCACCTCAAAAACAGTTCAGTTTTGGGTTCCTCGCTCCAAGAAAGACATTGAGGCACTTGAGAGTGTCTAGAGAAGGGCAGTGGAGCTGGAGAAGGTTCTACAGCACAAGTCCTGTGAGGAGCAGCTGGGGGAATCAAGGTTGCTTAGCTTAGAGAAGAGCAGGGTCAGGGGAGACCTTATTGCTCTTTACAACTACCTGAGAGTAGGCTGTAGTTGGGTGAGGGTCATTATCTTCTCTAAAGTAGCAACTGATAGTACAAGAGATAAAGGCTTCAGGTTGAACCATGGGAGGTTTAGATTGGACATCATTCCTGTGCTGGATTAATGGTTGGACTCAATGATCTTAGAGATCTTTTCCACTCTAAAGCATTCTATGATTCTATCCTGAGAACAATGGATAATTACTTTTTTCATCTGACTCAGAGAGTTATAGCAGCACAATGACCAGTTGTGCACTTTCCCACTCTGACATTTGGAAAGTGAAGACATGCTGCATAACATATTGCTTTGACTAAACTAGGTTGTAGATCTCCATCAGAATATTCCCCATCTCTTACTCCAAAAGCCCAACTGTGGCAATGGACCCAAAAAATAATTTAAAAAGCAGAAGTAACATAAAAGACTGAAATAAGTAATCTGTAAGGAAACAATACATGCACACATCTACATTTAATGTGTATATGTAATATATAATATATATAACTTTACATGGGTAAAAATYTAATTTTGGAAAAGATCAATAGCAATAGGAAAGCAACTCAGAGATTATCTCAGTTTTATAGTTTGAAGGGTTTTATTACATTTCAATGGATGCTATATTATATTTAGTCCAGATTCTAGCATCTTTTGAAATAGTCTCTACACAATCACCTAGCAAAATCACTCCTGAAAAATGTACTACCTGCCCATGAAACACCTAAGYCACAGGAGTGCTGATCTGCATTGTATTACATGCTGATCTATCCTATATTACAATCTACAATTTAGGCAAAGGCACACAAATGAAAAATGAAAGCACAGAGAAACCAGGCAACAAGTCCAGAGCTTTACAGCAGAGATGGGCAGAATTAAAATGAGCTTATGAGCTCTGAACTCCTGCATAAACTATATTAAGTTTTCTTTCAAACCAYACTGAGAGGGCTCACCTCCACCCACTGCTCAAAATATAAAAAAAAAATGTATCTGCTCAACAAATTTGTGGAGCAAGTCTTTCCTCCAGGCAGCCAAAGAATCAGTTGTTCTCAAAACGAGAACTCACAAATAAATGGTGGCATATTTTCKTTTTTTGTTATGTTTTAAAGAAATGCCTTTTTTCTCAAAGCATAATCCAAAATTTTGGTCTTGGAGAGGTAAACAGTTTAAAAATACAACAGAAAACACAGTCTTTTTACCAAATTCAGCTTTCAAACAAGRTTTAAAAGGATTATTTTTATACAATTTAGCAGTACAAACCCCTCTACATAATACAAAGATAGCTTTGATGCTACTGCATTTATAACAATGTTTTATTCATATATTTCTTTTGTAGCTCTGTCACTAAGAATCGAATCAGCTACAYAGAACTTAATTCTTCCCCAGCTAGTTGTGTGATGAGAAAGATGATATTGCTTTCTGATTGTAGTAAAACAAAATGAAATACATTACCTGTCTGTTCTATTCTGAGTAACAAGTGCAGTGAGTATGAGACATGACATGCATGTCTACTTTTCAACGGAGGTGTCACACATATGGAGTACTATTTTTTGTTATACATATTTCTGTATTTTCCAAAACTGCATCTACAGCTGTGGATCCAAGTCCTTGAAGTACCCTGCTCTATTATCCTTTATATTTGGTTACAACAGATATTTTGTGATACCATTAGTTAAAGGGAAAGAGCATATTATACCCCTAAATATTTTCATTCCTAAATAGTGAGGGACTTAAAGTGCTTTTTTAATAGTAAAAATTTCATAAATAAATCACACTTATGTCCACTACTACTTTCAGATTTCATCTGAAATTTATTTTAGTGCAGCATATGAGGGAAACTTTTTTTTGTAATCTATGGAAATTTAAAATAAAATGCTAATTTTTCTCCTCAAATTAAATGAAGATTGCAGCTAAAAACTTCCTTGGCAAAGCACATTGCCCTTTGCTGTGGATRATGACAATCCAGTGTCACTTGACAAAGTAGAGCATGGTATTGATTATTTCACAATAGTGTATGCAAGGAACTAAWATACATTCAAAGAAAACCTCCAGCTACCTTTGCTCTGGAAAAGGGAATTAAATGACCAACTAGGAAAATAACTTCTTGGTTAGAAGACAACCTACTAGGCTTCATGTCCCGCAAAACCACAAGACGACCCATTACACAGCCCAGCTCCTTCCTACAGCTCCTGCAGAAAAATGGAATATCCCTTCCATCAATACGCCAAGCTTGAAAGAAAAATCATAGAATGTGCAAATTACAGATTCCCAAGGATAAAGTCTTCTATCTCATGTTTAAATGCGAAATTCTGGAGCGGAAAAAATCTCAAATATTAGAAGATGAATGTTACGAATTATCATGGACACATAAATTTGGTGTTAGTAATCTGACACAATCAATTCTTTTTGGAATTTTTTCCTCAATAATAAAGGAACTTGCCATACATTAAAAGCAAATAGCACGAGTATGTCAATATCAAAACTACTGAGTCCAAAATCTGTGGCTCTGGAGGCACAGAAAGAATTCCCTGTAAGCATAACATGAAGTTAAGATTCCACAGAAACAGAAGAAATTACCATTCTAATTCATGCAGATGCTGCTCTGCTGCTGTTCTGTAATGCTACAGGATGGATTCTCCTGATGATTAAAAGCAATTTTGAAGTTGTTGGTACTACTGTATGCACAAAAAAAAGCAAAACCAAGGACAAAAGCATCACAGATGTGGCCAAAAAAGGCAATTGGAAACAAAAGAGAATCAGAGGAACACTAGCAATACAAGCATAAAAGACAGCTCAGAGAATGCATTTCAAGCATATTCTTGGCACTGAGGAGAATTTTTAAAATAGAGAGAGAGACCCTTTTTATTATTCCTATTCTTCTTTTATTTAGGAAGAGGTACTTTTATGACGATTTGTTCTACAAACAAATGAAGATACACTGACAGTTATCACTTTTTCTTCCCAAGAGAATAACCTATGATAATCTGAATACCAACTAACCATCTATCTAAAAAGATATTGTGTTATATACTCCCTTTTGGATATAGATGGACTACAGTCAAATACAACACTGATCCTAACTATCTTTATGATGTTATGGGGTCCAAAGCAACCAGAGTTAGCAGCATCCACCAATATCTGAAATAGCTGGGTACAATTCTGCCCAATTGTTCATCAAGAATGTCATGGCTTTGCCATTGTAGGCACTGCAAAACGATGCCCCAAGTTCCCTTAGAAGCACAGCCAAGAGAGAATTATGCATTGCATCTTCTTGACTACGTGTCCATGGGTTTACTGTGGATTCAGCTAATGCCATGGGCTTTTGGCAGCTGGCAGTATGCACAGTGCAAAACATCATTCAGGTTCACTGTCTCAATCACTGTGCTCCGCAGAGCAGAAAATTAAGTTYGACAGATTTAAAGGAGGTTCTTGTCATTTACTGTAATTCATATAAATCATTATATATATGGCTTTAAAATCTCATCTGTAACTTCCAAAGAATGATGACTGAATCGCTGTGATTATTTTATACCATTATAGAAAAAGCCCAAACCCAAATTATGAGTTATGATCAAATGTTCATTTTCACTGCCTTGAACAGAAGCATTGACATCATTTCTATCTCTAAACATTCYTTCATTTTCAGAGGAGCTTAATTTCTGTATCATCTAACCTTAATTAACATGAATAGCAGTATTTTCTTTCATATTGTAAGTGGCTAAGAATTTTCTGCTGAAACTACCTTTTTAATGGAAAAGGAGAATTTATAGGTAACCTTTTAGCATAAAAGTGTGTCAGGTTTCATGAATTTTCTCTAAAATTTAAGCAGCACTCTTCTGAATCCTGCCTTGTACATGCTGCTTTTAGGACACCACATTCACTCCACTGGGGACAGCTGACTCAGAAGCCAAGCGCCTCCAACACCTCAGGAATGAAATTTTTCTAAGTCTAAAGAATCCATCATTTTAAGTCATGGGRAACACTATACTTCCAGGTTCCTGGGCATGTTGTAGAGCAGCCTACCTGGGAAAGCCCTTTTTGAGTTTCTGGCCCCAACAAGCAATTCCCATCCACCTAGCGAAATTATTTCCCTGTCTGTTTCACTGCATAGGCCTCGGCCTCTCTGTGTCCCCACTGCATCCATACTAGTTTGCACATAGACTCCTGATTGGAGCAACCCCAGTAGTTCCCTTTGTGAGAGAATCTGATCACAGAAGATAATAWGCTCCAAGATCTGTGCAGTGCACAGGCCAGTTCACCACCACAAGCCGCTCCTTATCCCCACACTGAGGAGCCTCCCAAAAATGGTGCATCTCTGTCTCCAGCTATACTTTCTTTGCAACTACAGAATCTTCCATTGGCCAGACATACCAGTTCTACACCTCACTTCATCTGCAAACAAAGAMATCAGGGCTGGATGCAGGGCCTCTAATAATGCCCTTAACATGTGCCACTGAGAAACTACCTTCCTTTCAGGACCCCTTTGTACCACCAATGTTGAGGCCACCATTTTAAGAGTTATAAGAGGTTTTGACAAGTGTGCTACAGTCTCCACAAAACCTTTAATATTTACACCAGTGGTTTGTTAGTTCTTTTCATATCATCCACCTRTMTTATTTTTATCACAATGATAGGGAWCAGAYAAAATGCTAATTTATTAAATAATTTCCCTTACAAGATAAACCTCTTCATTCAACTGTTAATGTTTGCACATTACTGATGAGACATTTTTTAGATTTTTCTACAGCTATCTTGGTTTAGTAGCTTCTGAATTTTAAAGCTTACTTAATGCCTACTSTTACTTTATCTTTGTTTATTCTACTTAGTCACCAAGGCACACTGGACCTACACCTTTGGGGAAGTCTGCTGCCTCCATGAGCAAYAGCTTCAAGATGTCAGGAAAACACTTCCCTGCCCTGATACAGTCCTCAGATTACTCTACCCTACTGATTCTTCAGGCAGGCAGCAATGAAAAAGGGGCATGCAAGTCTAATGGACTACAAGAATGCTGTGAGATGATGTGGGAAGAAAACTAGAAGTGCCAAAGCCCGACTACAACTATTGCTGTAAAAGATAATAAAAATGTTCCTATAAATACATTAGCAAAACAAAAAAGAAGAGCTAAGGACAATCTTTATGAGATGTGGGGAATAAAACACTGACAACAGATGAGGAAAAGAGTGACATACTTAAAGCCTTCTTTGCCTCAGTCTTTAATAGGAAGATCAGTTCTATGGGTATCCYGTTCCCTGAGCTGGAAGACAAGAACAGGGAGCAGAAGGAAGCCCCCACAATCCATACTCCAAGGGAAAATGGTCAGGGACCAGCTACTACATSAGGAGAGACCTTATTGCTTTCTACAACTTCTGTAAAGGACGCTGGAGCCAGATGGGGGCTGCCTCTTCTCCCAAGTAAGAACTGATAGGGAAAGAGAGAACGGTCTCAAGTTGCACTAGTGGAGGTTCAGATTGGATATTAGAAAGAGTTAATTCACCAAAAGATGGTCTGACACTTGAACAGGCGGCCCAAAGAGTCAGCATCCCTGGATGTATTTAAAAGCTGGGTAGATGTGATTAGGGACAGGGTTAATTAATGGATATGGCAGTATAAGGTTAAGAGTTGAACTTGGTGATCATAAAGGACTTTTCCAACCTAAATGATTCTATGATCCTGTAAACTGACCAATGTCTGTTTATCAACCCGAAGAAATTACATTATGAAACAAAATTCTACACTGGCAACCATAGTAGRAATGCATAAAGAAGCAGAAAACAGGAACTAAATATAGACTTAAATTATTTTAAGTAAGAACTACTAATTGCTGTTCAACAGGTTCCCAAGGAACTTTTTTTGCAGGCAAACAGCAGATGGCAGAAATTGCAATTACTGAGCTATGGTTACAGGCTACTACCACTGACAGCTAGCTTGTGTAAGAATTCTATCATAATCTTCATGGGGAGTGGGAGAAGGCACACTCTAAAGGTATTGGGGAGATTTCTCTTTTTCCAATGGAAATTTACTTCAGGAAGATATGTGAATATTCTCCCTCACTTGTGAAATTTCAGTCTCAAGCATGAGTGTTGCTTTCAGTCTCAGTCTTGAGACTGAAACTGAAACTGAGTGTTGTCAGCTTCAGGAATCCAGTTTTGCCCATGTGCTCCTGGTGTCCCACAGTGTATTCTACTTCCCCAATAAAGCTAAAATATATGAGACACAGTCATGTCTCACTCARCTCCTACAGATGGGCTGACTGATTTTTTGAACAAAGTATTAAAAATTATAAGAAATTTAGAAGAAAGATTTACTGAAATAGCTACCTCATCTGCATTTTCTAATTTGTTTTTGTACACCTGAATTAGTGTACCTAACTGGTTCAGAAGCAAATCAGAGAGCTGCTTCTGAGGTGCACCTAAACTCAGGAACTATGTCCTTAGACGTTTTTAACTGAAAAAAAAACCCCAACCAAACATCCAAAGCCAAGACAACCCAGCAGCATCACCCAGTGCTTTGACACTCTATAGCAGTTTTCTCACAATAAAAKATAAAACTCAGAAGCTGCTGATTTAGTGGTCAGCCCAAATTAAGTCAAATGAGAGCCAACAAGCATTCTSCCTTTCCTTCCCCCTCCAYGTGTGATCACTTCARAGGAACCTAAAAAGACATCTCACACAGTGATGGAAATAGAGTGAAAGACTGCTATTTCCATTATAGTGTTTGTATTTCAACACCAGTCTTTAAAAGCTGAGATTTCAGAAAACAAAAAAAGTCTCGTGCTTGCATAAATAAACAAAGGAAGACATRTATTCTTCTTGCCTTGCAAGAGAAGTTGGGAACAAAAGACAGAAGTGTCCCCTGCAATAGCTATTTAAATGTCTTCATTTAAATASAACCTGACACATCATTTTTTGCTGCTTAAGATGGTTGTCAAATTCCCTCTTCCACTGCAAACCACATTAAAAATCCTAACAACCAAGAGCTGCCTGGGGTTTTGGGCTGTAATGGTAGAACTAAGCCACAAAGGAGGAAAGCAAAAGCAGATCACATCTCACACATGTATGTCCTGCTCCACACGCAGAGTTCAGACACCACCACGTGTTCCACAGTGTGTCTCACCACACAGTGAAGAACAGCAGACACAAGATCAGAGCATCTGAAATCTCTGCAAATCCAYCCTCCAATCCCTATGTAGGCAAGCAGATAAGCACATTGTTAGTCTCAGCAACTGCTTCATGCAACTAACAGACCCATTTACAGTTTGGCTCTGAATTTGTTGTCACTGTCCCTTATTAAGTCCTGGTGTAAAAACTGGTTCAGAAGCTTTTTCTCCCCATCGTTTTATAAAGGACAAGACAGAGGTTATCTTTATACATTTAYGTATAAAGATGAATACATAGCATTTATATTTAAAGCTACTTATGTACCTTAGACTGGGTCAAATTTCTCAGTCTGCATAGTGCTTAGATTAGGCTGGAGGAAGAAGTGAGTCTCTGCTGAGCCACCAAAGAACCACATATACAGCCAGGTTTATGATCATGAATTCAATACATCTTTTTTTTCAGCATAATTTTTCTCATCTGCCTATTACATTTACTCACATCACATCCAGGAACATTTCAGGAGTCAGATTTTGTTCTCCCATCCTTCAGTGTGTCTGAGTTGATGTCAGTCTTTACATGTTTGTTTTTTTTAAAATATGCTTTTACTTGAAAACATACCATATAAGATAAATGAGAAGCTATAGAAGAAAATGAGAATATTACAAAATACTAATATATCGTATAATACTATGCAGAAAAGTTGTTGGGGTTAATAAAATGCAAGATAAGAGCAATATTACAACTACTAACAACTAAATACCAAACCTACCTTAATATATTTACCTGTGGATAGCCATGACCTAGAAACTTTAGGTTCTTTATTTTGTATCATTATAATCTCTTATTATCATCTCCAATACTCCTGAATTTTAAAAAACAAAAATAATCAGAAGCCATCTGCAGCACTTTCTTGAGGAGTTTCTGTCTGGAATTGTTAGACAGGTTTGTTCCCCCTGAAGCAGAGGCAGTCTGTACTTTCTTGTCCTTTTATCAGCCTTCCCTTTCTGTTCGTTATTAACTGATAAATACCTCCCCCAAAAATACACTCACCCAGTTTTGGTCTAGGAATTGTTCTTCATATCTAAGATTGCAAATGTAAGCTAAACATCTTTTTTCAATCTTCTAATAGCAAGTTTACACATTTCAGCCAGATAGATGTGTGTCCATCTGTCTATCTTGTCRTTGTGGGCTGGTATTTCTTGCCTTGAAGTCTTTTATAAGTAGTAGGTCTAAAGAGATTATTTTTTAAAATCACTCCAATACCTCTATCTGGGATCCTATAATCATGCTGGGCCTCATATGCTTTGCATCACTTGGCAATTTAGGTTGTGCAAGCTATATTAAGTGCTCACAGATTTTCATACAAATGGCATGCACAAGATGTTCCAGCTTACTCATGCTGAATCCACCAACTGCAATAGTGTTAAAGTATTTTTTTAATAGGTATTGTACTCACAAATATTCCTTTGTTAAAATGTGAAGATGTTTRGAAATGCCAGAATGAGTGCTCTGTGCACCCATAAGCTCCAAGGCACTTGAGAGTTCTTAGGGCCTCTGTAAACTTACATGTTTTCAAGTCCAACAATCAACTACCTAAAAGTTCACTTAACTTTCATGGCACACCAGCACCTTGTCAGAGTCAGATAATGTACAGCTCTAAAAATCCATTCACCCACCCCAGCCATGCTTCACCCTTCTACTTCCTCAGTTTTTTTTTCTTATTCAATTCAGTATGTGTTCCCCTGGGCAGATAGCATCTAGAGTTCAGGGCTTCCCTGCTAGAAGGGACCACTGGTCCTGACCATTGGTGTCTCAGCCACTTTTATCTTCTCTTCAAGCCCAAACTCTCCACACAGCAGTCTCTACTGCTCCAGCTCAGAAGTCCTAGTGCCCTGCCAGGCTTTGTCCAAGACTTTAACGTGCTCTTTTAATGTCACAGAACTGGGTAATCTGCACACATYGAGGAAAATAAAAAACAAGCTGTCATTCAAACACACAACAAAAGATATTAATCATTTGGTATTATCACCACACAGCACGTGTGTGCATATGACTAAGACATGAGGGAGGAGAACCATATGCACCAAGCTATTTGCAAGGCAGACCTGAAGAGGTTTTCCAAATTAGGTCACGGATGACAAGAGAATCAATGTTAACACACACAGRCCCAGATGCAAGGATTTTCACATTCCTCTTTTTAACAGAGATGAGGTGATATGAGGACCTCTTGGGTACAATTTATGCAATATGGGGTTTCATAAGACTGAGGTAACATTGRTAACATTGTGAAGRAAAAAAARRAAAGATTTTGTGGAGTTTATTTCAGTTTARTTCAGGAACTGGAGCTGTTCAATTGCCTTACTGACCAGGTGTCAGTAAAGAATCAGTAAAATCTATTTGCATCTATGTACAGCTGATGTGCTGCCAGTTTTTTACTAGAAATAGACATTACTGAGGCCAACTCTCTTTTCTTACCTTCCACTTGGATCACTGCAATCTGCTCTGAAGTTAGAAAATATTTGAAAAATTCATCTAGCAGAGAAGTAGGCAATATTTTAGAGGCAAACCATTTGGAAACAGCCATCTGTGCTCGATAATGGTTGGAAAATTTAGAAAAAATGTGACTTTTTTTTTTTACTAGTTTCACTCTTTTTTACCCTTTCTGCAGTGGACTTCTTTTCAGTATTAGTTTTGAGAAAAAGACAGCTTAACAGCCAATTTTTGTGTGATACCAATCCATTTGTATTGACCAGAGACCTTGGCATCCCTGAGCTACTTCAAGCCCCATTTTTCTCAGCTACCTCATCGCTTCTAATCCATCCACTCTATTATCTCCCTTCTACTTATTTTTCACTCTTTGCTTCCACTACCAAGACCACACAAGCAGCCAAGAAGTCAGTATGTTGGTTTAGGTGGGATGCAACAGCCAACAAGGGCACCTTCGCCAAAAATCTACTTCAATAAAAAAAAAAATTTATTCTTTTCTTATTCTGATAGAGCTCRGATTTTCTGTCAGTTGGACAAAGTACAATCCTTGCAGGTTTCTGAAGGAGACAACATTTAGCATTAGTTGGTTGCTACTTATTTTAAATAATRTCAGCATGGTGATAGCAATGCTGTCTTTATTAAGCAGCTGACCATTTCTCTTCCTCACACATGTACCACATGCCTTCCTATATTTTCTTTAAGCTAAAAAGGCATTTCTATGGAATAGATCACTGACTGCAGTTAAAGAAAACTGAGAACTCACCMTTTGTAAGATGCTGAAATATTAAGCAGGTCAACAGACTGTGTGTGCTTACAAATATATCTGACCAGGAAAAAAAGACACATTTACTTTTCCAGTACTTCACTGTAAGTTTCTCCCCAGCATCATTGTCTCCATAAGTACTTCTTCCTGTTACACATGAAAAAAGAAAAWGTTCCTTGCATTTACAATTAAAGAAATTAAACTGTTACTTAAGTGTATGTTTGATTCACAAAAGTACACAAGAATTTCTAAAATTCTAACTAAAAGCACATACATTTTTTCAAGGTAATTTCATGTTGCTGGAAGCTTTTCTTTTCCTATTCCTACTAGAGATGGCTTAAGTAGCAAACATCATAACCATTAAACGGTAAATACTCATTTTGTTCCAAAAGATGATAATATTATTCCYAAATTATACCTTTTATATTGTTTCTTCCACTCTCTTCCTCTGAAATATTTAAACAAACATTRCAAAATCCTGTTTGTRGTATCAGTGGGAGATCAGATAGCTGTTAGGTCAATGTATGTACACTCTGTTCACTGACCTAAATTTCAAGAGACTAACTTCAAAACTACTGACTGAAAACTAATCTTARACACTGAGCAAGTGTAACAGATCCAGTAACTGTATCTCTAGAAGAAATGCATTAGAGATGCACTAGAAAAAAAAGTCACAAAAAAACCCCCAAACCCAAGCCAGAACCATTGGGTGTCACATTAAATGAGACATGAGAGTTTCTTTTTTTGCAGGCCATAGCCCACGGCAGCTCCTCTCCAATTCCCTGTATTACTGAAGCAAAAAAACAGCAACCTCAGAGTTCTCTGGCACACAGCAACAAYACAGTGGGTCAACTCTCTCAGAGATATGGGCTCTGTGGCTCAGCTTCCAGCCTGGTATCAGACAAATTGCTCCTGCTCGTYATCTGACACAGACACATGTTCTGGTACATGAAGAAGAAAAAGGACCTGGCCCACTTGAATCTAGGGGTCCTTCTCCAAATGCTCAGTTCCCAGCTGCATCCCACTACTCTGTGATGTCAAAAAGCAGTCTGCTGACCACAGGACATCCCACTGTTTCCAGACACCAGAAAACCATCAGCCTTCCTCCCTGAACCATGAAGCCTGAGAAAATAGAGTGTACTTCAGCCACATTTTCAAGTCTCAAGACAATACAAAAATAAGCATTTATGCTTCCTGTTCCCAGGTAATGATGAAATGGAGAAGCTGTTTTTTGGGGGCTGAGTCTGGCCTTTTTCAGAAAGATTTGCTCTTGTCCCTTAATTCAGGTTGTCCATTAACTTGTACACTGTAAGATCCCTGGCCTACCCAAGAGCAGGACCATCGGAGCAGGTGCAACCCATTCTTAAATCAGAACAAAATCAATCCAGTCCAGGTGCCCCCAGGCAGTCAGCTTTGCTAGCTAAAGAAATCTATCATTTGCTGCCTTTGAGATCCTTCAAACAATTTCTTTGATATGGTCATTTTACTCCACAGCTTGTTAAGTCCTTTATCCTGCTAGCTGCTTGGATTTTGAACAGCTTTCCTACCTGAGTAAAAAGTTGTATTTATTTTACATTGAGCTTTCCCAGAGTACTTCAAGCATGCACAGTATGGCAGGTCTGGATCTTCAGATAAAAATTAGCAAGTCATCCTGCCTTTAGCTTTGACTACAATCCTTGCTTTAAGCCAAATTGAGGATGGCAACAACTATGCACAGCAAATGCCTTTGGCATGATCCCACATGAAAGCAGCATGACCTTGGGAGGTTCAGTGAAGAAGGAGGCAGGGTATTCTTCTCACAGCATGGCAATATATACACAGAAATAATCTGCTCATCCTGCTCTGCTGCTGCAAATTAATGAAGTACCCATTTCCTCACATTCCACTGCAGACATACCTCCCATTATTTTATTTGCAATAGTATTGACATCTTAAAAATAGTTATTGTTTGAATACACACATTTTGCACTAGTTCTGCTGCCTTTCAGTCCTATCATGTAGCCCTTCATTTTATCAACACTGATTAAAAAGAAATAAAAAAAAGCATGTCTAAAATAATTTGTGGCTCAACTCTCAGMTAGACATGCATGAAACTAGCTGATATTTATGACACAGATCAGGAGTGATGGAGTGTCTATTTCTAACTTGTTTTTAAAGAATTCCACCTCTTCTAGAGAACTGTCCTCTTCTTTTTTGAGCATCGTTCTGTTTGTTCCTGCCTTACAGAACAGAGTACATCAAAGCAAAATAAWAATGTATTTTGGCAGCTACAGCTAACAAAGAAAGCATCTACTTTAAGACTTGAGGATAGCAAACTAAGGTTAAGTTCATCATGTCCTAGACAAGAAAACCTGCAGGGAGGWATGCTTACAGTGAAAGCAAAGCAAGCAGCTTAGTCCACAAATTCCAGTTACCAAAATTGTAAGGAAGGAAAAACAGAGTTTAACAGAGGCTGTGGAATTGAAAGCAATTAGCCTTCAGTGACTTTTGTCCGTTTGAGAGCACTCACAAAGAAAATTATAAAGTATTTTCTCCCTCATGTCTTACTTATCCGGATATAAAACATATCAGGAGAGAGGATTGCCTCAAACTGCAGGGAAGTATCTGCTCTGAGTGACACTGTGGTTCAAGAATAATTTCAAATACAGCAACCCAGGCTGCTTCTAAGAACTTGCAAGTGTCTTCCCTAGAAGGAAAGCTGAAATCAGTGGGATGATCCACGTGGTCTGGTTTCCATCTGGACTAAAATGTATTTTAGCATTTAAATTGAGTCTTTCTACAGTGTCAGTGTAGAGGACATAGACCTGGGGCTGAAGCTCTTCAAAGCTCCACTCTCTCAGCCACATGCCTTACTGCTTTGTATTTCAAGAATTAATGACAACATKCACACAATTAAGCTGTCAAAAACATCCCAAACAGCTTAGAGGCAATCTCAGCATAGAGGATTTGGTTCTCCATGGACTGTCCTTTGCACCTTTCAAACAAGTACCCAAAATCCTTGAGCCTACTTTACAGTCAGAACTGAGTCACTTCACTTTTCCATTTTTTTGCTGCTATTTTTATACCTGCACCTTCCGCTCAAAAAAAAGAAAAAAAAATAAATTAAGTAAATTCCTGTAAAGGGTAAGTGATATTTTAAAATGCATGATGGCATTTAAACTCATAAATTGAGTGTCCACTGCCTAAAGAAGCAGAAAAAAATGTTTAACTTCACTAGTTATCCTAAATGTGATTCAAAAGTGAATATGACTGTTAAAATTATTATTCCAGCAATAACCTTTTTGAGTAACTGAAGAATTATCTGAAGTCAGCAATATTTTYCCATGTATGAACCCAGAGGATTTCTTAAAAATGCTGAGCATTCTTTTTAGTTCTTCTGAAATCAACACGCATTCCACCTGACATGAAATATATTATTTGCCTATAATCCTAAAAAAAAAAAAAATTTGCTAAGTAAAATTGTAAAAGTAGTAACACWTATTTAGCTATTGCTAAACAATAAATAGCAAAGATATTTTAGAGACGTTTATCTGTGTCTTTAACACCATACATCTCATGCAAAAATAAAAGAGGACCGTACTTAATTTTTACCTGAAAACTCATGCAACAACACCTTACAAAGCTGAATATGTAATGGGTAAGGTCTGCACAGTCTGGTTTAAACCACAAGCTGCCAAAGCCATTGAATCACTCTCCCAATCAACCTGATGTGTACAAAACTTCAGTGCACAAACKGCAGCTATTCTGAACACTGCATGTGGGCACAAGCAATAACCACCTGTTAAAGTACAGAGGCTCCTACACGACATTTCAAAATACATTTTCTCCAGTACTGACAGGAGTTATTCTTGGCACACGCTCCTATTTTGTAAATCCTTTCTCCTCTTCTACCTCCACTATTATCTTGACCCAACATTTTCCTTCTGCTCTGTAGCTACACTTTGAACACAGACAGAATCAAAATCCAGAGTCTTTCTGAGAACCAAAGAGCCATGCTGTGACTGTAGCTACAGCCATGCAAATCCAGGGTGTGGAACTCCTATGGATTTGCCCRATATGGGAGGTAAAAAATTTCTTAAGTCGGAACCAAAGGGACTGCACTGATAGTCAGAACAATTGAGGAAGAGTCTAAATAAAATAAGATGCAACCAACAATTTGCATTTAAAAGAACAATGATAATTTGCATTTAAAAGAACAACGATCAAGATTTGGTAAACACCCTTTTGCAAAGTAATTATGATCAATTTTATTCAGGAAAAAAATGCCACTTGAAACTATTTTCTTTACTAACAAGATTCTTAGGGAAAAAATCAATTTTATAAAATGTACTTAGCAAGATTTAAACAGGAAAAAAAATCACGCCATTTGCCTTCATGTACAATTTGATCAGATAGCATGTAATAGAGGTGACAAAGCCCTTTGAATTTTCCTCCACGACTTGAATTTCAGCTAATTTTCTTATGCAAATAAGGGCTAACTAGTTATTTTTAAAATTCTATCTCTTTTGACTACAATAACTCTAAACAGATTATTCGTAGCACTCGAGTTTAAGTAGTTTTGAGCATATTCTCATCTCAGTGCACAGACAGCTATGCATAAGCCTCTCATTAAGGATAAACCACCTCTCATTGAAAGGAGAATACACCCCTAAGGGTTACTGAATTAAATTCACGTTYGTTATTTATCAAAATTATTTTCATTTTCATAGCACATTAACAGAGTCTCTGTAACTTTCTGGTAAAGGCAGATATACTCCTCATAATCTGCACTGGGATATGAAAACATACAAGGCTGTGCAGTCCTAGMACATCTGTAAAAAGGTGGTGGGTTGGAAGATGCATTTGGCAAGACAGTTTTGCTATGTKTCAAAACCTCTGTCAGCGCTCAAGGATTGTCTGCTATTTGTCAGGACTTTTCTGTTATTTTTTAATACACCTTAAGGTACATTTTTGCCAGTCAGAAGACAGGCAAGAAGTTCTGTTTGACAGAAAAAATGGAAYATCTGATAATCAGGCTAAAGGGAGACAGAAACTGTACAAAAGCTCATTTCAGCTCTCATTAATCCAAAGCTTGACTGTGTTTTGCAGCAGGGTACAGCATGTACCTAGAAATATGTATCATCTAGATCCTGACCTTCACATTGATTTTTTTTTTTTTTTAAGTATCCATGTAATCAGTTTGTCTGTTTGTGTTACATTGCCTCTTTACCTCTATCCACACATGGAAGAAACTTGTCAATGAGCCTTTGGCTATGAAGCCTAAACTTTTCAGTTTAAAGCGATTCCAAATTTTTCCTTGGCTCACTGTCAACTCAATTAGAAACCAATTAACTGATCAACAAATGAAAACATACTTGAAATAAAGACCTCACATACTTTTTTCATTCTTAAACCTTAATAATGAGCAAATAAAAATCACCTACATACCAATGAAATACAGGAGACATGAAAAAGAACGAACTTTTTGTGTTTTGCAAACCCATGTGCCTCTGAGGCTAATAGGAAGAGAGAAAAGTAATAATTTTAATGTTTGTCTTGGTGCTTGTTTTTTCCCCTTCCCCATAATTCTACAATTCATGTTATTGCTATAGTATCCATTAGGGAGAAATTTGCTGAACAACTTTTTCAGATGTGTCTAAGCAATTTATTTATTTAAAACTTCCTCAGAATATCAAAAGTAGTTTAAAACAAAGGATTTATTTTTTTACTGTCTATTTTATATAGCCTGGTCTGAAAAACAAAAMAAGTCTATAAAACAGTTATACTTGACCTTTAACTCAAAACTAATGTGTAAAGAATTAATTTGACCCCACCTGTAGATTAATATACACTCTGTTTTGGTTATGAAGGGCATGGATCTGTGGTTTGCATACATCCATACTCACTTGGGATGAGACACTGTGCTGAGCACCTCATGGCACGTGCCAAAAACTCTCAGTTTTCTTACAAACATCAGCAGGAAACAACAGCCTTTCAACCCACAAGACAGCTCTCCCCAAAGCATAGTACTTTAGACTGCTAACAGAACAGTCTTTTTCCAAAGATGATCTAAACCAGTATTTATGATTTAYCATGTATTTTGGTTTAGAAAACCTACATAACTAACACAATTGTACAATTTCACAAAGGAAATTAAATCCTTCAGCTACATTGCTTCTCACTTTAAATGCTCACTTTAAAGTAGATCCTCCAGGATTTACTGAGATATCTTTCATATARCCAAACCCCTAGCTAAGTGGGAGAAAATGTTACTTGGAGGATAATCAGATACCAATCTGATTTTGAAGTMATTATCTTCTGTAGGATTAACATTTATTTAAAAATCTGAAAATATTCATAAAGCAGGAAAACAGAATTTCTAGTATACTGAAACAAACTTTCTGCCTTAAATTGTGGTGAGTTGGATATTTCAAATTCAATCAAAATGACAAAACAAAAAGTCTRTGGGAGCATTCATTGCTCAGCAACTGCCTCTTAAAAGTTTTATACAAATTTTAATAAAATACCAAACACACAAAAATAGAGCTCTATATGTCAGCAACTCTTTAGTGCTTGTATTCACACGCATTATAAAATAGAAATACCAAAACAATACTGAACCTTGGCAACCAACCTTTTTTTTTTTCTAGGACACAACAAAAACAGTTTTTCAAAGTCATAAAAGGGATTTGGCTGTATACCTTCTGTTAATTTAACAGATAAACCAGAAAAATCTCAGGTTGGTATTTAATGCCTTAAATAAAAATCACTGAACTTACCAGGACTCTCTTACTATTGATTTCACCATATTTTGCATACAGAATGACTGCATCCCTCATGGAGATTCAGTAAGCATGCCAGCACATTTTTTTTTCAGGGTATGCAGAAATACATGTTTGACATTATTTATCAAACATGCTCACTCAGACAGGAATTTGGTTCTGGAACACAATGAGTCAAAAGCYCTTAAGATACTCTCCAGAAAAACTGAGCAGGCAGGACAAGGAGATGAGAAACATTTGTGCATCATGTCAGCAGTAACAGTGTGCACTGGACTAACGTGACTCAGGAGGATGCATCACACACCAAAACCTTTTAGACTTCATATTCTGTCAGGACAGTTACTCTGCTGCACTGGCCCACAGCTGCACAGCTGCAGAAAAATGTTCCTTTCCAGCAGAAAATTTTCTGCCTTCGGTCTTAGCCCAGAGATTCCCCYGTTTCTTTTCTAATCTGATTCCCTCCAGACACTTTTAAACAGAAAATGAAAACAAAACATCCCCCAAATTCAAATGAGCTGGCTTCTAATACCAGGTGTTATCCAAAAGGCTTATTCTGACCAACTTCTGGTGTTCACCAAGGTGTGAACAATGCACAAGTAAGAGCACTAGGGCAGCAAGGGAGTTCWGCCACTAAAGACAGCAGCAGTATCAGTATCAGTGTCTTAGCTTCATCAATGGGAGGCTCTTAAAATGGGAGGCTACAGTACTGACTACTGCATTTACAGGCYATTAGAAGGAAGTCAAGCAAATCTGCACCTCAGTAGCAGACCTTAGAGTGGTAACTAAAACAGATGTGAACATGAGATAAGACAGGCACTATTTAACCACACATGAAGTCCAATTTGAAATCCCAAGGGGTGGGAGAAATGTTCTGTAGGGCATAAAAACCTTAAGCCAAAATGGGCCTCCAAAGTATTTTTTATGCTCACATTTAAGTGAGATCTGTAGCTTTGCTGCCTGTGCATCAACAAAAGTATAAATCTCTTCAAGCTTGCTGAAGCACATGCTGTGCAGGCCAGATTCTTCTGGAAAAAACACACATTAAAATATAAACCTGTGAAGTAAACCTCTTAYTTCAGAGTGGATGCTACTCTGAAGTAAGAAAGAACTTGGATCATCAAGATAAATTGACAACATTATGACAGGAGCATGACAGCATAAATAATAGTAAAGCATGCATAAATATGAATTAAAAACACTGCTGCCCTCCAAATCATATATTTCTTTGGAATATGTTCTGAATCACAAAAGCATGTATGTTTTAGTTTGATGCATTTCATGTACCAGCTTTCACAGCATGATTTTATTTCCACTGCATCATGAATTTGCTTGAGGCTAATGGCTCCCAAGGGAACTGACATTTTATTTGTATTTTTTCAGTAAGTTACTGAAAATGATATTGTCATGAAGGAATTACACAGTTTATGCTCTAAATGGAAAAAGACATAGAAGTAAAATAGGACTGCATCTTGCATCGCTATGTTTTTGTTTGTTTGATTGCATTAAATTATCTCATTTACTTCTCTTTTAGAAGCCTGCTCCAGTTAGTGGACTGCACTACACTCCACATAGAAGCAGATTACATCCCACATAACKGAGCCATACACWTCTCTTCATCAAGGAATGCAAGTGRGAAGTGCAATGACCAGGGATTTGAAGGACAGCAAAGCAATTTTTCCCATTAGGATCAATGTTACAGAGGCAGGATGTGTGCAGGCTTTAAGCAAAATACACAGTTTAAATGCATAGAGAAACGTATAAGGTACAGAGGATGGAGAGGCAAGAGGCAGCACATTGGGACTGTCAAATGAAGGAAATGATAGCTTTTCAGAAAAGATCTCCATCCTGAAATGTCTCAGCTCCTTCTAGAACACTGACTTTTCCATTCTTTACCCTTGGTGCAGGCAAGCAACATCTTGATGCAAGTAAGGCAAGCAGTGATGATGGCAATGATAAAAATGAAATTGTTCAGAGGTAAGGGCCAGGAAAGCTCACAGTAACAGATTAACATTGGGTAAATTTACATCTTTCACAAAAGCTGCACCCRAGATTTTCAGGTGACTGATCTTACCTGAAAAGAGAGCTACCAAAATGCCAGCAATCCTAAATTGTGTGTCCTTCTGAAGCCCCGGCCCACAATGCCTTTCTTATTAAGAAAGTTGCTTCTTAGCAAAAAATAAGTAGTCAGCAATACCTGAGATAAGCTGCCTCTGGCTTACTCCCTTGGAGGAGTATGAGACTGTATGGTCAGCTGCAGGTGCATGACTGAACACAGGTATATTCTTGCTGTATCTCCCCAAGAAGAAAAGCATTGTTTTTCAAGARGCATCTCTCAGCATGGCTCAGAAAGTCTATCTGTAACTAGAGGTGCAATGATACAATGCCACATTGCAGCTCCTAAGCAGGAGAGGTTCTATCAAGAAGGAACACAGCCTGGAGAGGTTTTAAGCTCATCCTTTGAAAGTAATCCTTTTTGATTATATGGTGCCTTTCTCACAGATGTTCTCCTGAGCCACGAAGCTTGAAGGTGTATCGCAGAAAACATCACTATAAACTTCACCTGTTCTTACATGTTAGCATGAACAACTCTAAGAGCCAGAATACTGGGACTAAGTGAAATCTGTTCCTATGTWGCACTCCAATATTAAATTAAAACCRAATTACAAKAAAGCAAATGAAACATAGTAAAGAATGTTCATAATGGAAAAAATATTTTGATAGATGAGCACTGTAGATATCAAAGGGAATACACTCAGGGTGTAGAGAGGCAGCTCATTAAYGCAACAGAGAAATATTTGTTAAAGCTTGGTGTAGGTATAGATTCAATGGCTTGTAGGGGCAAATCTCATGGCATTCATCCAAGAAAAACTCCAAGTGAAGTGAATGAGTGTTTTCCCTAAAGACTGCAACATTTGTCCCTTAGAAACACAAAATTATCAACAATAAGCGGTTTGGATTAATTGAATCCAAGAGTAAATGAATTTACATAAATACCAAAAAGAAAAATTTGTTAGCTAATTAAAGTTAATACACTCCTAAAAGTCTACTTTATTTCTACATTTACTTTAAAAATATACATTTAATGTACTAATATCATAGTTTAGTTACTAAGAAACCCAGAGTAAGCTTATAACAATAGCTACTGGCACAAGCTAGTTAAACTGTTGGTATTTCACTGCAGACATTGCGGTTCACAGTTTGTAAGTCAGGGATAAAATGTTGCATAAAACATTTCTAACTTGGTGAGTTAAGAAACGTAATAGAATTCAGCCTCTAAAAACAGATGTTGTGGAGACAAACCTTACCTAGGGATTTGAAACATCATACCTACGGACACAGAACTAAATTGGCTTAAATTCATCTCCTGAGTATGCTTTAAAATGAGATGGCTTCTCACATCACAGTCCCAAAAGYAGATTCCATTGAAGAAGGAAGACTCCAGTTGAGATCAAAGCAGACAAAAGTCTAGCACTTGTTTAATCCTAAAATTGAGGGTGGAATATATATGAAGCYGGTGTACTTYATCACCAAAGTATGGTATCTACAGMTAACTCATAATATTCAGAAGCTTGGTTTACATAAACAGAGATTTCTCTCTTACACTGATCTGTTATTCTTCCCTCCCTTAGTCCATGCATCCTCTGAAGCATTACCTTCCTTCATTTCTGTCCATTACAAAAATTCAAACATGTTAATCTTTCATAAAACACTTCATCACAGCGCTAGAAGATCAATGTTCTTATTTTAAACAATGTTACGTGAGTGTATTCTCAAAAACCACAAAATRGTAATTCAGAAAGTAAAGAAAAACCTAGGAAACCACATGACATTTCAGAAAAAKTTTTATTATACAAAAAAAGGACATAAATTTCACTCTTAAGAAAGCYCTTGAGACTGAGAACTAACTCTGCAAAACACTTAATGTCTCCTGCATTATAAGAACTCTTCCTCAATTAGACTGGAAGAGGCCTCTAGGTTTACAAATATTTCTCCCTTGTTATCACACATAACCACATCATACAAGCTCTTAGATAAACTTAGCAAATTTAATCTGAAACCCAATCTTGGACTGTTGCTCTAAAACCTCCTGTAATTGGAAGTAATGAATTTTTTTCTGTTTTCCAGCCCATAACTATCCATGTATGGGTCATCTTGTGTATATRCCACCACTATCCTTTGACTCAAACAGTTGTTCCCTCCCTGGGGTTCAGTTCAGTTTCTTGTACACATATAGAGAGCMATTTTGTGACTTTCCAGGCTTAAGAACAGCCCTACAATATATTCTCTTTCTTTTATGTGTCCTTTTGTCAAATGTGAACCTTGTATTGCCAAGGAGTGATTAGATTTATACAGTTATTCAAATGAAATTTAACCACCAAGACTGTGCAGTAAAATGTATTCTTTTGCTGCTTTCCATGTCAAACATTCTCACCATGTAAGTAAAGCTCTGCTTCACAGCCATRAGGAAGTGGCAGGGGTCATGGAAATTCCATCAGCATAGAGAGGTTTGGAAGGGATCACAGATTTTCAGAGGAGTGGAGATCATAGAATCATAGAATAGTTTGGGTTAGAAGTGACCTTCAAAGCAATCATCCAGTTCCAACCCTCCTGCTATGGACAGGGACACCTCCCACAAGACCAGGTTGCTCAAAGCCCCATCCAATCTGACCTTGAACACTTACAGGGATGGTAAACCCACAGCTTCTCCAGGGAACCTGCCCCAGTGCCTCACCATCCTCATAGTAAAGAATTTCTTCCTAATAACTCATCMAAACCCATCCCTTTCAGTTTGAAGCCATTCGCTGTCAGTACATGCTCTTCTGAAAAGTCCCTCTCTGAAATTTTTTTAGGCCCCCAGTACTTCCCAGTATTGGAACACTGCTCTAAGGTCTTACCAGAGCATTCTGTTCTCCAGGCTGAACAATCCCAACTCTCTCAGCCTGTCCTACTCCAGCCCTCTGAATATCTTCAATGACAATGAGAACCAAGACTAGAGGAAAGCTGCAGGATCTGGTTATCTCTGTTATCTCTGGGAGTAGTACTGTTGGTAGGAATGTAGAGATTTCCGTAGCAAGAAGGAAGAACCAAACACACAAAGTATAAGCTTGGGTATAGACAAGAGGTAGCAGAAAGTTCATCTTTACAGATGTCACTGGAGCCTACACATCTCCCTCATCTCTGTCCACTCAGGCATAAACCTTCCTCCTAGAGCACCCCCTCCCTTCAGCAGCAGCTGCTTGTCAGTCTGACTCATCCCAGCCTCACCCCTGCCTTCTGGGCTGCTGATGTGAGAGCAGGCAGCTCTGGGACAGGTGACTTGGATGCACAGGGGGCACAGAGCCATGGCACTGGCCAGCCTTCAGTGCAGGCAAGGCAGCACACTCCAGCTCTGCCAGCAGGCTGGCTTCCCCGGCACACACCTGGGTCTGCACCCAAGGAAATCTCTGTTCTTGTGTGTTCTGTGCAATGAGGGGCCTCTGCCTACATTTGAACCACTACTGGGAGCCTTCACAGTCACTCTGCACTCAGCTAGTYACACAGATTTCTTTGACAAACAATGAATTCCCAAATAAACAGAAACAATCTGAGTAAGACCTCAAGCACTTGCATGCTTGCACACTGATGTCTTGCACACTGTGAAGCTAAACTTCTTCACATCTCTGCAAATCTAGTCCTCCTCTGAACTCTAGATATCTCCAAAACATTGACTCATTCTTTAGCATACTCCTCCTACACTTTATGCCAGGGTTGACAATGCAATACTAAACCACAACAGATCTGAAGACCTAACTTTGATGAATCCAAATTCCCCCTATCCCTCCTTTCACCACAGTAGCATCTCCCTTGCCCAGTATCTCATCCATCTCAGTTCTCTGCTGCTCATGTTTCATAAATTCTCATGTGGCACTGCAAGTGCTTTATTTAAGCTCGATATCTGTCGTGCTTTCATGCATTAAACATTCTTCACTGATTTTTTTTAAGGTAGAGCTTGTTTAACAACACCTGCTTCTGCCAGCCAAGTCCATATAAAATTTCACACAACTTTTACTGACCTCCACATTTCTAATTTTTCTTTCCAGCAATATTTTTATCTAGGTATTTACCAATGTGAAGTCAAAATAAAGGTTTTGCTTTATTGCACATAAAATTTAAGTGAAGAGGAAAATTACTGGCAACTATTCCATTCCAGCTGGTGGACATTGACATTTGTCCTGCAGTCACTAAGTGCCTGTTATGCATCACCTTTGCTCTCACAGCCAGCTGTATTACCCTTACTGACAGAAGAAATAAGGTTAATGCACCATTCAGTCTACACCTAAATACACATAACGAAATTTTTGTTTAATCTTCCCTTGSCATATCTCATTCCTTGTTTTTATCTGTTCCTTTGCCTGAAGAACTGTTTGTTAAAACATCTCCTACTATATGTAACTAACTCCTGCTTTTAGCAGGTTCTATTCTATTTTTTAAATGGATTTCTTTTTTTATTAGCCTAGAAGGATCATACAGACTCTCTAATCCTAAATAATTTCTGGAGAACGACCATTTTGTCCATCTAAATGAGGAAACACCTCCTACTGGTTTTGKTKKTTTTTTTTGGCMACTAGTTTCAAATAGCTTCTTCCATGATAAAGGTAATGGTGTTCCCACCCCTCTCAAAAAATCGTGAGTTTATTTGTTCAGCAACTTCTCTTTGTGCTTTTCTCAGCTCTTCTAAATATCCTGTTTTGAAACTGAAGACCTGAAACTATGTTAATACACTTTCATTTATGTTTCTATTTAAATTGAAATGAATGAGCTTGTGAACACTCCACTCACAGGGGTTTTTACAACTTTATTTTAAAATAAAATTATTTTTCTAGTAATGATGACTTGCCAACTATAGAGCAAAGCTTTTAAGGCTATCACACTGATAACAGTATCTGCTCCCCATTCTCCACCTCTGAATTTCCTCATAACACTACAGAGATCTCAATCCCACTGAATTCTGTMTCTGGAGTTTCCAGGTTAGGTCTCTCTTCATAACCAACACAGTTTCTTTTATCACTTCTCCCCAAAGATTTTGATCTAACAGCTTCTTTTACTTATGCTACTCTTTCTTGCAAGTCTATGGCATGACTAATTAATCATTTTAGGAGCTACCAGTATATTTAATGAAGATACTGTAYATTATTTCCACGGGCAAAAAGAAAATCTACCCTTTCAAAAGACAATAGCTGTAATATCTAGCAGAATTTGCATTATGGTTCAGACAACTAAAAGTATCTACATGAGTTGTTGACATGAACTCTAAGAATAAAAAGAAATTAGACATGCACCCCAGCATCCTTTAAGATATTTYTGCACATTAAATAAGGGCACACTAACTTCATTTATCCATGTTAMGTTCTCAAAATTTCTTTGCACTTCCAAACTAAACACCCGACCAAGAGTTTGAAGAGGTTTTATATAGTGCAGCAGTGTATCAATAAACTATGAATGTTTTTAAGAGCACCAGAAAAAAAAATACTAATTATTACTGTTACATATATGGAAACTGGATGTAAATGCATCTCCTATTTAGAATTAGCCAGAGGRACAAAGTGGAAACCATACACCTTGTAAGTTG
This sequence comes from Alauda arvensis, assembly GCA_902810485.1. Taxonomy (NCBI): domain Eukaryota; kingdom Metazoa; phylum Chordata; class Aves; order Passeriformes; family Alaudidae; genus Alauda; species Alauda arvensis. The sequence continues at coordinate 78,066 of CADDXX010001058.1, read as the reverse complement.
TTGCATCCTTCTTTCCTTTTGTACAAAAGAAATTATTGCTAAAGCAACACAGCTTTAAGGTGAATAATTTAACTTTTGCTATTTGTCAAAGTATTTTCTATGAAAATATTCACAAAATAAAGGGAATATCATATTACAGATCTATAAAACAAGCAMATGAAAGGGAAAGAAGCCCTAACAATGAAAGCTGTACCTTTCTCAAAGTGGGCCATTAACTTAAAACGTAAACATAGCTCCTTTGGTATACTGAAGTTACTCAAAAAGAGAAATGAAATAGAAGATGTTAAGCAATAAAGATAAGCAGAAARGAGGAATCAGGAAATAAAAGTTAGGACATTCTGTTACAGTAGGTTATGCTTTAGACATTCTTCCTTTTTTTTTTTTCTTTTAAGATACATTTGTAGGCAGAGATGTCAAAACAAAAAATTCACAGAGGCAAGGAAAATTGCATTCTTCTTGCTTTACTTCCCATATATCACCTATATATTCAATAAACTCATCACTTATTTCTTAAAAAACTTGTAGATCTGCATGATTAAATCCTTCAGTGAAGTTACTGTGGTCTGTCACAAACTACTTAATATATTGAGAGTTTAAAATATATTAGGATATATCACACTTCAAGAAAACACTAACCCTGGAATACTATTCTGGCTATTTCCCACTTCAAAACAAATATTTGCCATCATAAAAACAAAACAAAGCAAGTCCTATTACACTGCTGCAAAGTAGCTCTCTAAAACTGTGCCACCAGGTGTTGATGTTACAAATTGTTAAACCATTTGCTKTAATAGACACCATTATCCATTTATAACAATAACTAAAAATATTACCARGAAAGTAAAATCTTAGTATAAGCATGATTTGTGAACTGGCATGATGGTTCAGTTTTCGGTTTTTTTAGGCCTCCTCAGAGGTCAACAGCATTGAGATCAGGAACAATGTTAACTAATGAGATCAGACCTGCACATGACTTCATCTTGTTTAGCTTCTCAGAGGACAATAATAGGTTTCCCTGAGCCCATGCTATATCCAGTCTGATCACATATACACATTTAAGTCCAAGTTCCTGGGTGATTCACTAAGATCTAGAGGACTTCATTAATAAACCTCAAGTAAAATTTACCAACTTGTTCATATGAGTCCTTCCAACAGCTCTAACAATGGCAGTAACAGATCAAAATAGCTATCCCCAAATCTGTGTATGAGAAATTCAGAGTACCCTGGGAGCACGATCTGCAATACAGTTAATGAAAATGTTTGTTTGTATTACCCATTCAGAGACAGACTTGCAGAAAACTAAACTTTTGGCACAAGTGGTGATGGTGGGGGGAACTTTACATTCACTGTCTCACCTCTGTGTTTTACTCATCAACAGGGTTTGCTTTTGCTTTAAATGAATATTGAAGTGGACTGTTCTTAAGACAACACAAACTTCTCAAGTCAACACATTTTGATACACACATCTCTTAATGTACTAAGTCATAAGTGGTTATTACCCAAAAGGGAGTGGAGGTTTCTGGTACAGCAACTCTTAAAAATCTTTGGGGAGTAGTTTATGTAACATAAACCCATATGGAGGCAAATTCTGCTGTATGAGGGAAGAAGCCAAACTTTGCCAACCTGCTAATAGTCTAAGAGTACTATTGCTTTATGGAGAATTGCTGGCTATTCCTTTATGGAGAATTTATGCAAAAAATAAATCCTCAAAGGAGACATCACCTGGTATTCATTAAGCAACACAGCTGTGAGAGCATGAAACACAGAAAAACCTTAGAGGAACTTGATTAATTTTTGGGAACCCCAATCAGACAGAATTTCTGTGAGGTTTTGTGTAATAGGAGACTGGCATTTACTGAAGTGATATGGGGATGTAAATTTGGTTTTAYGCCTCAAAGTCCTAGCATGCAAGGACATCACTGATGATGGAGTTTTATACTGATCAAAGAAGTTCACAACTTTCCTTCTACCTCTTACTTGCAGGACACCTGAGAGAAGAAAATACTAATGAGATGGTTGCCCTGCTGGTCTCCATGGACAGCCCATGATCACCCTGAAAGGTGTCAAATATATGTGAAAATATCTATACATTGTATTTTGTTGTGGCCAGGATTATTTTTAGAAAGATAAAATATATTCTAAATATTAGCCTAAATAATACAAGAAGGTAAGGTTCAGGGAATACAGTCTGACATTAATTAATCACCTATATTGATTATTAAATAGACTGGTTTTTGTCTGATTAAAAAGGCATACTTACAACCTAATTTGTTAGATTTGGGGATTTTTACTCACTGATAATTTCACAGGGTAGGGATAATAAAGGGCAAAACTGGTTTTCTACAAGAAGTCACCAATATCAATCAGTCTTTGGAGGTGGCACTGCAGTGACATGAACTACAAATCGAGAATGACATTAACTACAAATAGAGAAAAATTACAGATAACATGCAAAATATCAAAGAAAGCAGAATGCAGCCTCCATTCTTGCTTCCTCTCAGGTATAGAAGGGAGGTAAAATCTTAAGTTAGCTCTGAGCACCACATGCACATGGAGTTGCATGAAAACTCAATTTAGTTTTAATCCCAAACTACCCAAACAGAGGTCTGCAAGTATTGAGACAGCATTTGTCCATCTGTATGCATGTTTTGTAACTTTTATTTATATATATGTRTGCAAATTCGCAGCATAAATTGAAGTTACAAAATTTCCATACTTCGCTTTGTTCATGATAAAATTTCAGGTCATCTAATAAGGAGTGAATGTAGAGGGTCACTAAAATCAGATAAAAGGCATAGAGTTTACTTATTGCATTTGCATGGCAAATGGCATACTCTTGTCCTCATTTTAAAATCATTACTTGTTTATCTGTGTGCAGTCTGAGCCCAGGGCTGCTTCCCCAAATGAGTGTATCCAAAACCAGCACTTATCCTGACATTTCATCCACTAATTCACAAGATAAACTGAATTTCTCTTGCTAGCTCTGAGGAGAAGACCCTTCAGGACTACGCCTCAGTAGGGTAAGACACCAAAATCTTCATACTCAAAGTTAGAGAAAGGAGAGAACTAATGAGCTTCTGACTACCAAATTCAGTAGTCCCAGTGCAGCACCCTCCGGCCACAGTGGCCCACAATAAAAAAGATGTTGTTCTCGGGGGGCTTTAACTCAGGTCACAGCTTCCAACACAACTCCACATTASCAAGTCTAAAAAGTCACCAGACACAAATCACATCAGCAACACAAAAATGGTTTCCAACAGTCAAATGCTTTACATAAGTGCAGCACTGTCAAATATTTGATAACATACATTTGTAGGAAAAAACCTCACTTTTTTCTTTATTTGATTCTGCATGCAGTAGATATAAACCCCAAGTCATGATCCTTCTTGAAGCATTCTTGCAAAAAAGTCTACAGGAACAACTGTGAGACATAAGCACTTCAYATGGAAGACAAGTTGAAATCCATTGAATTGCGACAAATCTCTCAAGTTTCCATATATATCAGTTTCTCCTCAAGCCTTAGTGTTACTGTAATAAACCATTTTCCTACACTAGTTCCAAATGCATTCTTTCCATCTTATCATATGCCTAWGAAGGATCTGAAAATAGGTCATAATTTCCATGAAGTTGCTTAACATGCAGGAATTTTCAGCCAATGTTTTTGCAAAAGTCTTTTGTAACTATATGAAAGACACAGGAGTATTAAATATTCARAGTTTATTTTGATGTAAAATGAACRGAGTTGACTTATTTATGGTCYTTAACAAGATGTGATTATGAAAGAACAATGGCTTCAATACCACAAAGGAGCCACCAAAGTGATCACAAAGATACTTGATTTGGGTCTGTTTGAAACCCATATTAGGATCTGTCAAAATAACATTGGATTTACATTAATTGCTGAAGGTAAAAATCCATTTATTATCRGCAAGAGTGTAGTTTAATGCTCTATAAAATCAGTTTATAATGAAATAATACTGTTAAAATACGAGATTATTAATGCAACATTGTAACATCAAGGAAAACAAGTATTGCTGACTTCCCTCTGTTGCAACGTGCCACACCCACAGTTAATAAAAACAGACAGCCCCTGAGCTTTGTCGAACAAAACACTGCAGTAAGACACGCAAATAAATGACGCATCAAAAAGTCGTAATCAACTGGACAAGAACTGGCTCTTCTTTGGAACAGCTATTTCAATTGTAATTGGTACATTTAATGGGTTGTCTGCCACAGGAGAAAAAGASCCATATCCTCTCCTGCACCACAGAATACACAAATCCAAGTAAAGCCTAAAGAAAAAGACATAATTAAATCTTTTCTCTGAGGGACAGCAACACCTCCTGAATTGTCAGCTGAGCAGGAGTATTCTTCCTCAAGCTACTGCTTCTATGATGTTGTACTAATGCAGAATAGAGGAATAAGCATAAAAAACAACCCTAAGCAYAGTTTCCCACACACCACATACAAGGTTCCAGAGCTTTTCAACTGAGAACATGGGCAATATTATTTTACAGATAGCACTAGCATTATCTTAAGACACTGAAATATACAGAATATTTGGTGTCACCGTTGTGAGAGTATTTTAGTTGTGAATATAATTTGAGAAATATGGTGCTACTGAAGATGAGTAACATTTATATGGTGCAGATAGGAAAAAAAAGTGAGTTTAATACTAGCAATTGAATAAACTGTACCCTCTATCAAGTGGTCTCTAAAATGTGAGCAACATACATAATTTTTGTGCCAAGAATTCCAATGGAAAATAAAAGCTAAAATAACTAAAAAAAATTACATTCTGTTTGGGTGAAAACAATCTCATTACTCATCCTATATAAAGAAGCTGATGTTAGATTACATTTTATTTCATTGCACTAAGGAGTACAGATCTGATCAAATCAAGTTAACAAATGCTTCTGTTCAACTACTAACAGTGATCAAAGRAGAACTTTAAATTCTTTAAAACCATTTCAAGCAGATTTCAAGTACATATTTACTACAACAAAACCACTGAAAAATTAATTAAATATTAAAAAAGACTTTTTGAACTGGAAAAATGAGGAAATATATGAGGAGATGAAGCTACCAGCACAACCTTAAGATAGCACTGTTTTAAGAGCACRAAAGTTTTAGCAGGAATTCAAACAAAAAGATCATCATTTGGCATGAGAAAACTAAAACTCAGAGGCTATATCAGCTGATGATGAATATACTCACCATATTTAAGCCCAGTATACATCACACCAACCAGCAAGCAGTTTAGTTGATTCCTTATCCCTCTGAGCACTATTGCAGTTTCTCCAATACAATTCCACAAAGAAACGGCAGTATTTAGTAACATTTATCCTCTCTTTTTTAAAGAGGGAACCCATTCATTGAACATTCTCTTGAATTACAAGTGCTTCCTGTCACAAGGCCAGTTTAYTCCTTATAATGTGGAAACACGCTGGGCTTTTTTCTGCTGTATAACATGGAGATGCTTTTCTCTAAAGGAAAACCTCCTCTGYTGTTGGGAATACTTAACTGAGCACATCAGTTGATTTCTAAGGTCACATTCACCTTCCTAAGAGTGCTTTTCCAAACAGCTATGTCATCTTTTCCCCTAACAATGCTTATTAATTGCTTTTGTGTTASGATCTCAATTTCTCGGCTCACTGCCATAAGAAGTTTTTCTATTAAAAGTCCTGGTAACTCCTGTTAACAAAAACTCAGAGTTGCTCTTCCTGGCCAAGTTTCTCCTGCTCCCATGCCCATCAAAGCACTTTTCAGCTCTACCTCTGGATTCAAGTTTCCTGTGAGTAGTTAGCACCACGCACTCCTAAATTACAGACTCTGCAGACTGCCCTTGAAAGCAGTTCCATATGAGTGGCAGAGACTCTGCATAGTCCTGAGTCATCCATGATATCCTACCAATAAGTTCCTGACAAAACAATCTCCCTTGTGAACAGGAAACCCACCTTAAATGACAGGGTCTCTTCAGTCCTAGCTACAGCCACGGACAGACTGATTTTAGTTCAGATGTTATCCTTTTGACTAATTTTGTTCAAATAAAAAATGTGAAATAATCTGAGTTACAAATGAACTGAAAATGGTTGAGTTGTTCAGCATTCTTAAATCTTTTTAGAAGGGCAGCTTCTGAGATGCATCTGAGAATATCAGTTTAAAAAAAAAGTTTTGTTGAAGTTAAATTCTTAAAAATATCTCACTGTAAAAGCTACCGCTCCCATTTTTAAAAATAGGGCAACAGGGTTATTCTGGCTTGAAAGCAATAAAACTCACAAAAAAGGTGGCCCTAGAAATCTGCTGTTTCATCCCACYCAACAGGAGTACATCAGAAGTTGAAATAAATCTCCTCTTTGTACCCCAGTCCCACAGAACATGCTCTKCCTTCAACAGTCACCAAACACACCTCAATCTGCAGGTGAGCAAGAGACTTTGTCATTGCTTATTGCTGTTCAGTGGGGCACGACTGCATGAATGYTAAAAATGAGATCAAAATGTACTGYTTCTAGTGYCTTCTATCCTCCAACCATGCTTTATGGAAAGCATGTCAGAGGTAGCATTCACTATAATGCAGAAGAAAGGCAGTAAGAAGCAYGGTGCACACAGAACGAACATGAGTCAAGATGAGGAGACAAAGCAGTCAGGCTAGGGAAGACAGATGAGACAGGGGCAGGGAGATATGCACTCACTGAAGTGTATTTCATTCCAGAACTTGGAGTGGAGCCCAGGAAACCAAAGTCTCAAACCCTCCTCTGCTGTCAGCTAGTATTTACAAAAGCTAATTGCAAAGCTCTTCTCACAGATTTGCAGCTGGACACAGAAAGGGCAACAGTCCTCTACAGTAACTCATTCCTGCACTATTCTGAGAGTCAGACCACAGAGCACTATAGTTCTGAACTTCTTGGGATCTTGTACCTCTACATGACACTATTAAAAAAAAACAAACAATATTATTCCATATCATAAAAATGTTCCAAGATTAAAAGTGTTGGAAAAACACCTAATTTAATTCAGCACAGAATGAATGAAACATTCAAATACTGCAGTTAATCCTATATACAMTACAGTATGCACACACACAACTGGAGAATGCTTCTGTTCATCTGCAGCCCTGGGTAATTAACACATGGCCCATATAAATACGTATGCCARCATCAATTAGGTTTCCTTTCCTCTGTGAAAGAAAGCTTCATTCYTGCTCTCTGACACATGTTTTCAGCCAAATGTAAAGGTTGCAGTACAAAGAAATGGTCTTCTGATCAAGCCTGAATGGAAAACAATGCAAGCAGAAAAAAAAAATAAAATAAAAGGGAAGTTTGGTCAGATGYGCATCCAGACAAGTCCCCATCCTCTGCTCCAGCATTCTGCTGTGTGATTTGTAGCATCACATCCAGTCCTTTTTCCCCCATTTCCTCTTAATATGCCTCAGACACCAGGATGTCCATAGCCAGCAATGAGTGCCAGAGCTGCTTTAAAAGGTGAAGASCGTGAKGTTCACTGGAAAGCATYGTAAGCTCTCATCCCTCAGAGCTAYGYTGAATGCCACTGCACCCTCAGGGATGTGACATTAACTCAGAGATTCTGAGTATTAATTGCACGCATCTCTACAAAACCTGTTACTGCAGGGAAATGTTTTGAACCTCCAGAATTCCAAAGATTTCCCACAAGCAACTTTTATGAAGTTGCTGTTATTTCCTGATTTGGATTTCTGCACAGTTAGTAATTAGGATTTTCCTCACACATTATATTTCCTGAACAGTAAAGTTTCTCTCTGCAAGCTCAATCTAGTGAATGTCAAAGCGTACAACCCTGATGAAATGTTAAACAAAGCAAGAGATAGGCACTGACCCACAAAGCAGATGTGTAGCATCATTTAACAGGCTTACGGACAAAATGTATTCCTGAAATATTTCAGKGAGCATCTGCATAAAGCTGGCTGTTGATGGGAACTAAAGCTGACAAAGGCGTAACAACATAAAAATGCATCTGTGATCTTACCCTGTATGCACTTAAAGTGACAGTGCATCAGGGTATAATTATCATATATTACTAATGGAATATTAATCAAACATTCATTACTCTAATTAGAAAAACTTGTCTTGAAAAGCCGCCTGACTTTTCACCTCTGGAACTGTAATTGACACATAAATGAATTTGACAGTCYTGATGACTATGAATCTTTAGTGGGAGAAATARTRTTTTTATCTTACAATATTTAGCTTAACTGCCAGTTTCCATCCTCTGTATGTAAAATTCAAGTCARCTTAGATGATCCCATGCACTGCTTCAATCTCTGTGAAGTACTACACATATAYCTAACATGAGACAGAGATAAAACCTAGGCTATGTGCAGGTTTACTGAGTGGGGATTAATTTTTCTTTGAAAGAAACCTGGAGTATCTGCCTACAATGTAAAAAGTCAAGCCTGAAGWAGGATTTCAGTTATCCATGCATGTTCACACTTTTGAACYCRTAAGAGCCTTTTTTGTCCCTTCAAAAGTGTCATTTTTRTGCACATACAATGTCTAAACCCCCAAAAATATTAACCMCATACAAAAGAGACAAAGTAGCAGGATAAAGTCTGCCTTTCAAATTATTCATGTGGAAAAGCAAAGCATTTAGGAGATAACATTCTGAAGTGCCAATATCCAGGCTCAAAGTTAAAAAAAAAAAGAAAGATGTGATCTTTGTGCTCATATATTGACACAATCAAATGCCTGCTTAAGGAAATGATYGACATCCTATTCACAGTGTGAGCCACAGACTTCAATGAGGAGCAGATCAGGCTCCTATGGATTATTCTAGCTATTCTCGATCATGACATGCTTTTAACAACAAAAATTGWATGTGTATACATATATGTATCACCAGGCTATGCTGGATTATGGACAGGGTGCTCTTTACACACCTYGCTGAAGATGTTGAAATCTGCTTAAGGCTGCTTTTTATTTCAAAGTGTATTCTGAATTTGCTCAGTCTAAGATCACAGAATATCTCAAGTTGGAAGGGAYCAAYGAAGACCATCAAGACTCCCTGCAGGACTACCTAAAACTAAACTATATAACAAAGAGCTTCTCCCAAAAGATCCTTGAACTCTGATAGGCACAAAAGATAACACTCTGGTAGACAAAAGCTTGCAATAATRTTTGACCTTACAGGATAGTCAGAAAGGTTATTATAAATTTGAATTCAGATTGTTGACAAAATACARTGGAGAATTAATTACAATTTAGAACTACATATTTTAATCTGGTTTGACTTCATCTATTAGGTAATTATTTAGGGAATATTACAATTTGTTTAGGACTGTAGAATTTTTTCAGTGTTACTGCTCCAAATTACAGTGCTATTTTCACTTGTATTACCAGACATGATCTGAAAGTAGTAAAAGTCTATMATATCTGAAACAGAAAATGCATTTGGAACTGATGTTACAAATAAAAGTGTAAATATTTGCAAATCTAAAAGCATAACTTTGAATTGTTTAATCTTTGTCCTTGGTTATAAATCTTCATTATGTTATAAAATTAATTCAAATTATGTGTTCACTTGCAACAAAGTTGGCAAGGAAAACTGAAATTATCTGTACTACTTCAGTGTGATGTGATTTTCTGTTATGTAAAACAATTTTGCTATGAACTCATTTCTCCTTGCTAAACTCAAGACTCATTACTACCAAATAAATAACGACAATGTTGTTACTGCAACAAGGATGGCAAGATTGTATTGGTCACTGARGAGGAGGCAGAGAACACATCTCATGTATTACTGTGTCCTGACCTCCACAAATGATGTGCCAGTTGTGATATGCATTAAGACACTTCATACACACATTCTGCTCTTTCTTTACTCATGGACTATTCTGAGSCTTCATATTCTATGTGCTAAAACTTAGGATCCTAAAATTTCAAATTCATTCCTTAATTGGCTAAGGAAACTACTGTTAAGGGAAGACCTCGAGTTTTTCATTTGCTTGTTTTGGGGATTTTTGTTTGTCTGTCTTTTCTTCCCTCCAGTTGCGGTAAGTTCCACTATCCACTAACTTATAACCCTCTCCTCCTCAAAAAAACCCCAAAACCCAAACAGTCCAGGGTGAGGCAACTTTGTAAAATCTCCAAATAGTAGATGCTGAAAAAAAGAAATTACATAACAAAAACAGGTTTCCATTTGGTTTTATGCTACTCACATTTTGACCTACWTGAATCTAGCACTAAGTCAAACCCATTCCTGCTTTCATCCCACTGACCTCCCTGTAAACACACCAGTCACAAACCCAGTTTTCTGCACTTTGCATCTACTGAAATAAACTGTACTGTAAATACATTTCTGTTTTCTATTGATGCTATCCAGTTGGTACATAAAGAGAAACAAGATCTGGTCTATTTAGATAAAATACACAGKTTTTTTCCCAATGTTTTTTTTTGTCAGTATGTATTGCATTTCATTTTGCCTTTATTTATCAGCACAAGCAGAATTAGTTAAAAGTAGTTGTTAGATAAAGCATTACTAATTTCATCCTACTTTCAAAGAGTGTTTGACCCAGCAATAAATACTAAAAATTAATCCTACTTCTTAAAATATGYCCATGCAAACTCTATGAAAATGCTTAATAAAATAACCATTAATACTACATTTGCCACACTTAATTTTCCAGCACACACACAAACTTAGCTCCAGAGAGACTCTACTGAATTAATTTACTTACTTTAGGTGGTATATTGTAATGATAATAATGGAATCAATTAAAAAAGGACTACATGATTAGGCTCCATAAAATTGTGGGCAACAATCCATGACTAAGCTGTGAATTCAAACGGGGAAGCAAAATAATGAAAAAAAAATTCATTTATCTATTTTAAACAGATAAGATGTGCAACACCCATACTCAATGTATTTAAACATTTTCTTTCTAATAGTATAGCTTAACTTTTTCCAACACAGAACACACAGCAGGCAGCTTAGTTTAATTAAGAAAAAACCATCATATTACAGATGAACAAACTGGAAAGTGACTGAGTATTTGGGTTACACACAGGTTTAGTATCYGATGTTGGGAAGACCCTGCTTGGCTCCAGCATGATTTGTCATTGAAATTCAACTGGATCAAGAGCTATTCTTGTCCTCTTGACTGCTGTATTAAACATTTTCTGATGATTGATTAAATAGTACGTGTTGAAAATTTTACTTTTTTCCACCACCCAAAATACATATAAAGAAAATAAATACAATTTTTTTCAAGAATCTCAGTATCAYACAAAGCATGCATTCAGCTTTGAGTAATAAATTACTACACAAATGTAAAGCAATTTGTTTGCATCCACTAAAATAGAATGAATCATATCCATGACACGAAATTGTAGTAATAAATTACTGAGCTCTGCAAGTGGTGGGAAAAGCATTATCATATTAGATTTTGCAATTCAGATCTATTATAGGCATCTTGTATTTATTTATTTATTCAGCCATATAACACAGTATACTAAATAACGTATTGGCTACACACACTCTGTAGAAGGCACGTGGCTGCCTGCATCAACACTATTTCCTTTACCAAGAGTAGGAGGTGTTCACTACTATCAAAAGTCAGTGTGCAGTGTAACTGTGCCACTGGCACCCCCAAAATTCTGSCCAGCCACCATGACTAGGCAGAAAAACTGTCTAATAACACACCCACAGAGTGGCTGTTCCTGAGAAGTAGACTTGTGACAGCTGGGTCTGCCCTGTGTGCAGTCAAGTGAGCACCACCACAGGTCTCACTGACCCGGGCTTTGTGCAGTCTGCTACTGGCTTAAGACACCAGGTCTATAAATTCGTGTYCTCCAGGCCACCTGATGACAATAGCTGAAGTGGCCTCTTCAGCCCTGAGATACAAGTGAGGAGTGCACTTACTGCCTTCAACACCTTCCAGAAAGGAATTCACCCTTCCTCCTTGAAGTTCTCATTGCTTCCACCAGAAAGGCAACAAAAACTCTTTAAAGTGTCCCATGTGCCTGAACAGCTAATCTCAGCTTCTCTTCAGCCTTCCCTATGAAACCAAAGAGGAGGGAAAGATCAACACCAAGACTAAGGAGTTAAAAGGGAACTCATTCCCTCACTTTTGTTTTTCCTGTGATTGAGGAAAAAAAAAATCTCCATCCAAAAACTGAACTCTGATTTAAACCTAAATTCAGAGCATATGTGAGCCTGAAGAGGTACTCCACRTTTATCAAGCATACTGCTAATGTGGGCAGTAGCTGCCATGAGCTGGATATGGAAGGAAAGTTGAGTTCA
>CADDXX010001058.1:43261-65654 GCA_902810485.1 Alauda arvensis | reverse complement strand
AAAAAAACAAAAACAAAAAAACCCCAAATTGATCAAAACCAGGACACTGCTTCATTCAGCATCTGTTCAAACCCATGTATAAATCAGCTGCAAGGACTGTGTATGCYAATGAAGCCAGAAAGGCTAAACTAGATCTGGCAAACTCATCAATTAATTAATTAATTATACCAGAAATAATCAATGATCCCAGTTCTGGATAAAAACAAACAAACCAGAATAACAGTTGAACCAAGAAAAAAAAAATCCACATACAATTTATTCATCAGAATCTCTTAATCTGCAATAAAATAAAATACTGGGGTTTTCTGCAGTAGCCTTAGGTTAAAACATTTTATTCTTTCATCATGGAAACAGAGATCCCTGGGAAATGTGCACAGACCACTGGCACCATTGTTCTGAATTAYGCAGCATTTTAAATATGAAAATAGACTTTAGCATTACACCATTACAGAATTATAACAGTAAAGCTTTTAAACAAATAAAATGTGCATTTGTAGGCTTTCCTATGTATTAGTTTCTCTATTCTTAGAGAGACTGTAAGTCCTTGGGAAAATGGACCAGTTATTTTTGGTCCTACAGCAGCTCAAAGCAAACTGCAGACAAAATTAAATAGTAAAAGCAAGATAAGAGTTTCTTTAAATGTGCAAAGTATGCTAGAAAAATTGATTGTTGGAAAATTTTCTTCTTGTTGTACACAACATTTCTTTTTAGTTCCAAAAGAAACTGAAATGAGAACTGAGATGAAGCTTCATCTTTCTCTCACCATGCTTTGTTGTGTGTTATCATAGAGGGACCAGAAATTTAGAATAAAGAAATACAGTGCAATTCATTTCTCCTGGGCCCTGTAGAAATGTTGTGATCCTCGAATAACCTCTTCACAAAAGTTTCTGTCATCAGAAGGGTTCTAGAAGTGTAACACACACAAGTGCTGCTGCTGCATTTCACATAAAAAAACCCCGTCCAATATGGGCCTGACCAACTGGTGCTCAACATTTAACATCTTATAGAGGGCAGGCAGCCTGCTCATGCAGTTCATGCTCAAAATGCCAGTCAGCACAAAGAGCCAAGGATCAGGTCAAGAACTTTAGTATACGCTCATCTTTTGCCTCGATACTGTCAATAACGTCCTCTAGAAAGTAATTTAACATAACACATTAATTATTTTGCAGCACACTGCACTGATTTCAAAAGTACCTCACGTACTACCTGCTTTGTAAATGACCAAAGTACTTGAATACTGCAGAACATCCTTGTATTTAGCTTCTGTTCATATATAATTCTGCTGCATAACTCTCCCTGCAAAACACATCATGAAGATTGCCAGTAGGACATTTATATCATGCTCTATACCATACAGAGATGTAGAACACTATACAAATAATTATGAAAGYAAGCCCACACACCATCACAGTATGGTAAGAAACACACACAGATTTACAGATTACGCACAGAAAGTCCAACTAACATTTCTACCCAAGGGGAAGTGAATGYTCATCAACTACCATGCCACTGGAATTCTGTAAAGGATATTACATGGCTCTTGAAACAGCTCTACAAAGAATTTGAAGATTTGAAGTAGTTGTCACAGACCAAACTTCCCCCACCACCGCCAAAAAAAAAATCAAAAACAAAACAAAGGGGAAGATGCAACCATAATTTTTACACAAATAWGTTTCTAGTATTTCAGGAATTAAAAACCATTTTTTTCTGAGCTAACAAGGCAGCCAGTTGGTTTGAATACCATTCAGCAGTCTCTCCTAGTGCAATCTCAGTAGCTTGTTTCTTTTGCTGTTGTTGTTGCTAAGAAAAGAAACCTGCATTGGTTCTTTTTCCAAGGAAAAGTGAGATCCAAATGTGTGAGAAAAAGGTTTCACCTCAGGTTTATAATTCCACTTGAGTTTATTTTATCATGTAGATATCCATATGGAAATTTTWAAGAAATTCACCTTTTTCACTAAAATGTACAGCTCTTCCTAAACAGATATTACATCTATTYTTCTAGAGTGTTTAATTTCATACAATGATACACATATAATACTTTCCAAAGTATCACTAATCTACTAATCACTAGCCATAYTTTGCTGCTGTTATTAAAGGACAAATGCCATCTAGATATTTGGAAATATATTCAAAATTGATTGAAAATAGTTTCAATCATCTTCTCAAATATTACATTTTATGGTTGTACARTTCTTCCATGAATGGAATTGCAGAATTACCATTCATTTTTTAATCTAAATTGTTTTGATGATGTTTGCAACATGTAATTTCTTCAAAGTAACAATAAATTCTCCTATTTCGACCTCTTTCATGCCTTCCTTGGTGTTTTTTTTTCTCTTTTAATTCTACTTTGCTATCCCATTGCCACTAAAAAGCTCCATTGGRATATTCATCAATATTGTTTACATAATTGTATATAAATTTGCCATTAAGCACTTGTCTACAAGTAAAGATCTGTAAGAAGGAACAGCGAGGTGAATCACAGAATAGTTTGGGTTGGAAGGGACCTTAAAGGTCATTAATTCCAATCCCCATCTTTGGAATGCACACTTTCCAGTAGATCAGATTGCTCAGATGCAGTCCTATGGTATGTTCTTAGAAAGCGGGATCTGATAATGGAATTTAGTGATGTTCTACAATTACAGTCACACACACACAAAAAAAAGAGAACAAAACCTGACAGCATTATGGAGGTAAACCAGATGCAACAACAGCTGATGTCTTTTACAAACTAAACCACACCCTGAGTATTATGCCCAGCCAATGGATAGCCAGAAGACACAGATTGATGRGAACAAAGGATCTCTGAAGCCCTTGTGAAACACTTGCACCAATGCAGTTCCACCACCGCAGAACCAGAAGTTGCATTCCTCTATGAACCAYGAAATGAATGTCACCCTATGTGAATGGTATGCTGCAGGGACTCCAAAATTCTTCCTGCTGCAGGATGGAAAGAAGATAGAGATTCTCACATACATTGGACATTAGAGAAACAGAGTTACTCCATGGAGTACTCTGACTCTCAATACTTCTGGCTGAACAAAGGCAACTGCACACTGTCTGTTGACCAGCTATACCTGCAAAGATACTATTGAGACCACTACAACAAAGCAGACACCTCGATTTCATGTCTACTCTTCATCAATTTTTTCTTCCTTTTTCTTTTTTTTCCCTAATGACAAGACAAAAGAAACACATAGAGCAGTAGTGAGACAGTAATTGCCAATGTTGACTTTCAACATTGGATGCACACTGCTAAAACTAAAGTTACCATAACAAAGGTAGGTGAGACTACTAATTATGGTCTCCTATTGGTATTGACCTCCAGATACATCATCCTGTTTTACCTGCAAAACTAAACAGACACACGGGAAGAAAGTGTCTACAAGCACAGAATTAGCAACTGAAATCACACGGGAAGCTGGCTGAAAAAACCGATTCCCTTCATTTGAAAAAGTAACTCRGCTACCATCCTATCAGCACGTTCCTTGAAATAACTTCAGAGAGCATGTGCACCCAGAACAATTAWTAGGCTTCCAAGCACAATTGATGGACACAATTTCAGGGGATTCTCACCCTCTTATCTCTCTTTTTCCACAACAGGAAATAAAAAAAAAAAAATCAAGAAATCCTTTACTTGATCCAGCAGAGTCACCACATCAGAATATTACAACGTTGAAACCTGTAAGATGTTGCAAGTCAAGTCATGCTGCTGCAACCTACATTCAAAATTAACCCACAAAGCTTAAAAAAGCACCTTCTAGCYATAAGACACCATCTGTAACTACTGAGATCTTTGGTTACAAGCTGATGAGACACGCTTTTGTCACCTGAACCATGGCAACTGCAAAGTCTGAATCTAGGTGTCTAGAAGTGTACACTTCCTYCACACAGACAGAAGTTCATTTCTCAAATCCCTAGTTTCCTTAGCATAAGAAATCAAAATATGAAGAGCCTTCTTAGTTAGTTAAAGGTGACACTAAATTTTCAAAACGAGGGAAACAACTGGAATGAGTGACATTCATTGAACTGCCACCAATACAGGGACAGGGCATCAGGYAGCAAGAGATCAGAAATTGCTCCTGTAGACAAAGGCTAAAGAAAAAGYGACATAGGCAACTATTTTAAAACTGCTTTCATCTAGGCAGAAGACACTGGAGAGATGCCTAAAGTCAAATTTACTTGGAAAGCCAGATTATCAATGTGCTAGCTGCTATCATGATTTCTTGAGCAGATTTTCAAATGGCACAGGCAATTCTTTAAGAAACACAGAGATGCAGAAAAGTAGTAAAACACTATGTGATTTCAAAGCACTGCAAAGTGTTTCTACAGACAATCTGCCAACAAGACAAGTCAAGAAGGCCAAAGTCAGCATCTGTCTTCCAATTAGAGAGCCACAAATGACATATTGCTCAATGACAAATGATGACTGCTGTCYTATATTAAGATGGTTGCTTTAGCAGATGTTTTCAAATTATCCCAAGATATGTCACAGGGAAAGGCAAAAGAGCTGGAAATATGCCCAGAGAGACCTGGTGCACCAGTAGCCTGGGGGAGCCATTTAAAAGCCATTTGGTATCCTCTCATGAGAGTGTAGCTACAAAAACTGAGTACAGAAAGGAGAATGAAAATATGCTATATTCCTCGGTGAAAGTTTTAAGTATCTGACTATGGGATCATCTAGAATAAAATGTGTTCACTTCATCTCAACTTCGAAAGAAACACAGTCTAGGTAGACAGTTCTTCAAAGAAGAGAAAAGGAAAAAAAATTCCCAGTGATTCCCCTAGAAAGAGTTGTTCCATATTGCTCTGAAATGACAGAGTTAGGGCAAAAGAAAGGTTTTCTATGCTGAACATCTCTAAATGGCAACCCCAGTATCACATCTCACATGCTGACTGAAAAAAATTAAATTCAGCCCTGCTCCCAGGTGAGAAGTAGTAGACTGCTTTTACTCCAATGAAACATCTAAAATTCCAAAAACATCACAGGCAAATAATAAAAAGGAGATGAACACACTTGCATCTGAAGAGGAYTAACGAGTAAGGTTCTGTCAGCTATTACACAGAGTTAGAGACAAGACAGGTCTTCAAAACAAAAATCTGATGGGGAAAACAAGCTGTTTCCCAAAAATCCCACAGTAAAATCATATAGCCATAGAAGCACTTAAATGCAATGCAAGCAGAAAGGAGGATTAGGGCAGGGAG
This sequence comes from Alauda arvensis, assembly GCA_902810485.1. NCBI lineage: Eukaryota > Metazoa > Chordata > Aves > Passeriformes > Alaudidae > Alauda > Alauda arvensis. The sequence goes on along the minus strand of CADDXX010001058.1, from coordinate 60,449 downwards.
AAATACAGAAGCTGTGCTCATCCAGCGTAGCATCGCTCTCACTCTGGAAGCATGAAGCAACAGTAAAAGCACACACCAGGAGGCAAAATAACCACAGAGAGGAAGGTGCCAATGAATGCTGCTACAAGTTAAGGAATGGGTAGGCGTCTGGTCTTGACCTATGGTGAGGGAGAAAATCCTATCTCTCTCTCTCTCAATCTCTCTCTTGTTACCATGGAGATCCACTTTTCAGGTTCCTTTGGATGAGCTTTATGCACAAGTGCAAAATTTGGCATAAGAGGAGAACAAGTATTAATTACGTGCCCCTGACAAAAATAGCTTTCTTAAATCATGAGAGATAATACAACAGAARCAGTAAAAATTAGGTTTGGTTACAGAGATTAAGGGCTGAATAAACTATCTCACTTTAAAGCACCTTGAAATCTCATCTACTTAAAACGGCAATGCCAGTCTCAGAGCACTGCATCTGTCTCACAGTTTGGATGAAAATTTTAGTCACTCTGTGGTATGAGATCAGGGTGAAAATGACAGTGAAAAAATTCCATGGATTCTTCCCCCCGTACTACTCTTCCTTGGTGTGGGATTACCATCATTTATTACACTATCTCATGAATTATTTACTCAGTTCCTTTTGTATTTCCAGGTGGAAACATCACTAGCTAGAGCTGCACTGAGAAACACCACCTTTACAGAAAGAACATTGCAAGGCTTAACACAAACAGATTACAATGATATGCAAGAGATGATTCCAAAAGAGACAGACAGAATGAGCCTTGTATKAAACTATATAGAGTTCTGGCAAAGCAAAAGAAAACTTTAAATCAGAAGGATATGTGTACGTATTCATATAAATGAAACAGTACTGCACCCTTTAAAGTACTTGATAAACTCACAAATGAACAGCATATTTTACTCCCATATATTTTAATTATTTCATACTAATAGCTACCTAATTTTTATAGTTGTCTGAAATATATAGTATCAGACAGACAAGTAAGGTGTAACAGAAGAAAACAAGGAACTGTGTTGTTGCCACTAACTATTCGTAGTTTTCATTACTATCAGCAGTGATTTGATCTTCAAATATATACCCTATTTATCTTTCAACATGCTCTCTTTAGAATTCAGGATCTCTTGGATCAATGACCAATGCTCAAACTCGCAATGTCTTTTAAGGGAGGGGAAATACCTTAAGCATCTACACTAGACCCACACAGGAGTGGAAATTAGTGTTGCCGTTTTAAAGGTGCATTAACACTGAAATWCAATCCAATACAACAAGCTGAGCATACACCATGCCTGCAAGCACACCTGCCTTTCACTTGTAAGTAGACTATAAGTTAAGCAACTACTTTCTTTTGTTTTAATAACCACCTTTGTATGCTGTCTTTTACAGTTCTCATGCATTTTGCTTCTCTTACTATTCTTTTTTCTTTTTTTTTTTTTTTTGGCTTTTTGTCTTTAACAGCATATTTCGGTAACACTGACAGGTGCAGAAAACAACATGAATGTGATTAACCAAAAACCGATCATGTGTGAAACCAAGGTACTTGAATATTATTACTTTTTTTTTTTCTCCGAAATCAAATAAAACTATAAGCTTCCTTCAGAAACAAGCACGGTGTAGCCGTTCCCTTGCCAGCATCCTGAGCCAGGTTTAGTAACAGCAAAAAAAAAGAGCCGTAATTACATAACGGACCTCGCTAAATGCCTCGCTTCCCGACGGAGGAGGAACAGGGGGACGGCGGTAGCCGGGACCACTCCGCTCCGGCACCCACAGGGCGGGGAGCGGCGGTGTCGATCCCACTGCCGGGAAGCGATGGGCACCGGCACGGCGGAGGGAGGCCTGCCCTTCCCGGGAGGCGCTTTAACCTCCGCCCCGGGGGCTGCCCAGGCGATCCCCGGAGCTCTCCGCCGCTGAACGGCCACAACTGAGGTGCAAAGGAGCCGGGGCCGGCCCGCGGCCGGGATGCGCCCGCCCGGGGCGCGCTACCCGGCCCGAGCGCCCCCTCCCCGCGGCCGGGGAGCTCCGCTGCCCCAGCGGCCCGGGAGGGCAGGCTCCGCAACGCCGCCTCCCTCCTGTCCCCTGCCGGCTTGAAGCGCACTCCCAAGCACCCGCGCCTCTGGGGATGGAAGTGTGGATCGCGGTCCGTGCGAGTCTGGCGGGACGCGGTCCCCTCGGCGGGGCTGCCCCGGACCTCTCGGTTCCAATGGATCCCCGCACACGCGGGCTTCGCCGAGGGGGGAGGAAAATACCCACCCCGCTGTCCTTGTCCTGCCGGGGAGGGACGCGGGACAAACTCGGCCCGAGCAACTGCCGACAACTACTTACGGAGCCCGCGGGGGCCGGGGGGCAGGACCCGGCTGGCCGATGCCCCCGCGCCGCTCGCCCGCAGGCTCCCCGGGGAAGGGGGCGCTCCCCCGGGCAAAGGAGAATAGCAGTCCACGGCGGCTGGCAGAGCCCCCGCGGATGGGGGGGGATAGAGCCCCGCAACGCGAGGCCAGCTAGRAATTACTCATTTGAATGATGCAGCAAACGGGGAGGGGGCACACGACACGGAGACGACCGGGAGTCCGCCCGTTGCCACTCTCCAGYGCCGATTAATAAATAATGCCCAGGTTCCCTGCCAGGGGAAGCGCTCTCGTCTTCCGCGCAGACAGCAATTAATAGCCAGCCTCCTCCCGCGAAACCCCGGCTAAGAGCTCCCGCACGCTCGCACCCGCGGTGCCAAGTGCGAGTAGCACAATAGCGGGCAACCTCTCTACCTCGGAGCCCGAGGGAAGAGAGAGGAGGGGGGACTGGMGAAGCCAAACCTCGATCCCCCGAGCCGCCGAGAGCCGGGGAGCGGCGGCCGCGGCAGCCGCCGGCGCGGCGGGAGGGCAGGCGAGGCGGGCAGGCTGGCCGGCGAGCCGAGGGCGTACCGCGCAGCACGCCGCCAACACCATCACCCCTCCGTACCGTCAGCAAACAGCACGCCCGCATTTACCTTTTCCTGCCCGCCGTCCGTCAGTCAGGCGTTTGAGGGAGAGAAGGAGAAAGGGAAGGAAGGGAGAAGAAAGAGACAGAGAAATGCAGAGAGCGAGAGGCGGCTGCTAATCCCCGTGTAGAAAGACTTCCAGCAGCAGCAGAAGCAGCAGCAGCAGCATGCGTGTGTGCGTGCCCGGAGTGAAGCACAGCCCTCCTGGCGATGCACCGGCGCTGGCACCCAAGTGCTGTCATGTGCGTGTCTCGGTGTGTGTACCCATGGAAAAAAAAAAAAAAAAAAAAAAAAAAAAAAAAAAAAAAAAAAAATAGACGGGGGGAGACTCGTCAGTCACACGCCCGGCTGTACACTGCCGGGGGGGACGAGGAGGAGGAGCCCAGCGCTCCCCAGCCCAACCACCGGAGGAGCAGCTCTCTTACTACGGCGGCGGCCGGGCAGCCCCTCCGCGCCAGTCCCGCATGCCCAGCCGCCCTTCCCGCCCGCTCCCAAGGACATGCCTTCGGGAAATACCCTCAGGACCTCCGTCCCAGGGGAATCCGTTGCACCCCGGGCTACCCGAGCCCCACGAGAAGCAGCTAAACACATCCCCCCCCCACGATTCTGCCCCAGAAATGCCTGCCGGTGGCATCCCCTGGGCAGCGGGGATGCCCCGCGCGRGACTGGGATGCGGCTCCCTCCCAGGGGTCCCAGCCGAGCCGGGGAGGGTGGGAGCGGGGACCGCGGCRTTTCCCCGGGGGTGCTGCTGGGGGTGCGACAGACGGACCCCGCAGAGCACGCGTGGGGCGGCACCGCTGGGGRTCGGGGGGCGCGGGGGCTGCAGGTGCGGAGTGAGGCTGGGCGTCTGTGAGAGCTGCAGGGGTAACTATAAATGTTTGTGGGAGCGAGGATAGAAAGTGAAAAGGCGGCGAAAGGCTGCACTTGTCCTGGCCGCCGTGCGGGCACCCTGATCCTCGCGTGTCCRGTCAGGGGCACTTAAATTTCAGCCACGGTGTGTGACCTACCCAAAAGGTGTTTGAACAGAGGTTCAAATCACTTATTTGCTAAATAGTAAATACCATATCCATCTTTTGGCTGTATAGCGGCATATATGCGTGTAAATGAGATTTTGACATACAATTTACAAAATAGCTAAAAAAGAATATGAGCTAACAGAATGCTCATATTATTCTTATTGTCCTAAATTTGCTAGTGAGTCATACCAGCAAGATTCAAGATGTGATTTCTTTAAGCCTCAAACCAGAAAAAGTTAGTGAGAAATGCACGTGATATTTTAATTTTTGTATCAAAAAAGTAATACATATGGACTAAAAGATAATATTAGTCATAGAAAAASGCTTGTTATATGACAAGCATGAAAAAAATTGGCAGAAATATCAGGTATGCTGTTTATACTACTTTGTGTTTTGGTTTTCTTGCAACTTACAAGGTAGACCTAATGTCTCTAAGGTAAAAAAAATAGGAGGAAAGGATGAAGTGTTATTGACATTTTTAATTACAAGTGTAGGTCGTATCTACAGGCTGCATAAGATAGGAAATTCTGATGTGTTGATAATTGTTAATTAGAAAGTGATCAACCAATTGAGTGGTGGAAAAATAGTCTATTTAAAAATAATTCTTGGGGGTTTTGTTTCAGTTGTAGCTGTAATAGGTGATGTGAAGGGGAAATCACTGACAAGACTGTGCACCTAGTTGGGATTTAACTGCTGACAGTAAAATATTTTGAGACTTCCCAAAAGTCCTGCAATAAAATAAAAAAGACTAAMTTTGTTGTCACTAAATTGTACAAATCAAGTCAGCATGACATTGTTAAGCCAAATTGCACCCTAAAACCATRTAATTAGTTTGTTTTTATAAAAGAAAGGTACACATACTCTCTTAGTTCCAAAACTGAAGCACAGATGCACAATCTGAGCTAACTCAGGTAAATAAGCTGAGGAGTAGAGGGTTCATTGTTTTACTCCAGTGTTTATACACACAGCACTATCCTATGCCCTTATCTCTTAACAGGAATTTTTTGACACATCATCATAAACTGCATTTTCAAGTCAGTTTCAAATCTGGCATAATCTGTTTTTTAAAATAKGATGGTGTATGAGAACCTAATTAGTGGAGTTTATGTAATATTTGCTGTGTAATTACATGAAGAATTAGCCTGCCTTCCATAGGCCTGTGAAGTTAAAAAGCAGAGTTAGTCATGTCACATCTCATGGTTTATGAAAATTTATACCAAACTGGTTGATTGTATTAGTTAGTAGAACTAGGTAGTCAGGAAAACAGATAACACATTTTTAGCCTTCATCTAAACTTCCTGAAAATTAAGTAGACCYGATTTCCTTTGAAAACTGAAGAGTAAGAAGAAAAGAGGAGATACTTGTGCATCAAATTATCTGATCTCAAAGTAAATGCCAGCATGAAGATTTTTGTTCCTTTTTTACTTGCACTCCCTAATGTGAATGTAAGCCATTTAGTGAATTCTCTGGATCCCCCTTGTTTGCCTGACTTCAGTCTAGCTGGGCCAAGAGAGTAGGAGAGGGAAGTCTTGTTATAAATTTTCTCCTGATAGTTCTAGAGGAGTCTCCATCCTGAAGAAATAGAAGTTCAAGCTGTTTTACACAATGATGTAGATGGTCCTTGTGAGCCACTGATTATTTTGATTTTAGGCATAACACTTGTCTGTACTCCCGGGTGTCTCAGAAGATGTGCAGTTTGGGGGAGGGATTTCCAAGAGGGGAACAAAGATTCTTCTCTTGGCTCTCTGAGATCTGGCACGCATAAACAAACAAAACTGAGAACAGGCTGTGAAGCAGAGGSTTTCAGGAATGAATGGAGGTGAACAAGAAACAAGAAAGTAAAGCCTGGGGGGGAAAAAAAGTTCCAAAATAGTTTTTAGATTAGAAAGGTAGGAATCAGAAAGGAAACTTTTCAAGTGGTTTGGCGAAGTGAGATAATTCAGTGTGAATACCTTCAACCATCTGCAATTTTCCAAATAACCCCAAATGCAAAAGCCCTTGTACTATACTCCCACTTTGGTCTCTTTGTTCTTTGGAGGAAGTTCTCTTTGCTTTGACTGATGGTGAAAGAAGTCATCATGACTGTCATTACTGCATAATTGAACTATACGCACGCTCAAATGAACTCCTTCCATAAGCTGATATTTACCACGCTACAAAATTTCTGGTTTAAAAATACAGTGAGTTTTTGTGTATCGCTGCCCTCTACTGGAGAGAAGGTCAGAACCGCTCCATCAGGTCTCGGTGTGAAGCTGCAGAGCCGCTGCAGCTGCTGGTTAGGACCGAGGTGTAAAGGTRTGAAGATCTGGCTCACCAGCATTCATAAAAAGTTTTCCTTTTCCACAAGAGTTGAAAGAATTGATCATGCGATTTTATGTCTGCAGTTTGTTGAGATAGATTATGACTAAGCAATGGTTGCGAAGTTTAGGATGTGTATTCTCCATTAACTTCTGTGAAAGAGGTATCTCAATTCATCAYAGAGATGCTGAAAATTTTGATCAGTGTTACTTTGATAAGTATTTGCTTATAGCTTTGTAGWTAACCTCATGTAGACATCTTTCATGTCTAAATACTTTGGTTCACTCTCTGTTGCATTACAATGTGATTGTCCTCCATTTCTTCTCCTGTCTGACCTTTCATGCCTCTATATTTGCCTTTTGCCATCTATATCAATACTGCCAGAGTACCACATTTTTGTTATGTTTTATTGTCAGTTTCTTCCCGGGCTGGGCATTAGCAGAACAACTGAAACATGGAGAGCACAGCAGTGATATTCTCTCAGTTCCTCAGTATTTCATTTTCTCCACCTTCTCTCACAACAACCCATACACATCCAGAGCAGGTTCTGTTGGATTGCACTGAGTTTTTCCAGCTGTCTGGACACATGCATCACCAAGGCACTCTGAGAACTGTGAAGGATGAGGCCTGGTCAGRGTATACAGGAAAGAAAGTTTCACTMTCAAACTCAAAATATGTCTTCYATRCAGAAGATGCTACCAGTTTCTGTGTTCATTTTTAGCTTTGCCACATGTGGGTCAAGTTTACAAAGATGAAGAYCAGACATATGCTCTTCTCATTCCGTGATGGCATCAGTTATTGCTTCAAGGTGAGAAGGCATTCTGACAATCAGAATCATTTAGGTTGGAAAAAACCTTTGAGATCATTGAGTTCAACCTCTGACTGATCACCACTGTCAACTAGACTGTGACTCTAGGTCCCATGTCCAATTGATTCTTGAATTCCAGGGGTGGTGACTCCRCTTCCCTGAGCAGTTTATTCCGATGTTGAACTACCCATTCCRTGAAGAAATTCCTCCTGATGTTAAACCTGAATTTCCCCGTGGCCGTGTCCTCTCATCCTGTCACTTGTTGCCTGGGAGAAGAAGGTGACCCCAGGCTGGCCACACCCTCCTTCCAGGCAGCTGTAGGGAGACATAAGGTTCCTCGAGCCTCCTTTTCTCCAGGCTAAACAACCCCAGCTCCCTCAGCCACTTCTTTTAGGACTTGTGCTCCAAACCCTTCACCAGCTTTGTTGCCCTTCTCTGGACTTCCTCCAGGACTCCAGTGTTTTTAAATTTTGTATAATATGGGCAAAATAACAGGTTTGATGTCTTCTACACCTAACCCGATTCATGGCAGAGMCATTCAGCCTAAAAAAATCTGCTTYCTCTTCCTTCTCTGAGTACCCCAAAGCAGACATCTGCCTAGAAAATTTAATTGTAAATATTATTACTATCCTAATATTTTAAGTGTCTTTTGCTGAAAAGATTTACTACCCACCACAMCATTGTAGTCTGTTAGTTGCATTTTACTGGGCAGCACTGAAGATAKCATTGTCCTATGTAGATGAATTTTGTGGGCTGCTTCATTTTATGTTACCTAATTATTTGCTGTGAAAACCACTGCAGTAAATTTCTTCCCCAATCCTAATGGCTAACATGAAGAAGTTAATAGGGCATGGAGTAGAGTGGTTGTTCCCAAAGAGTGACTCCTAAATGACAGGTGTCCTCGAAGGGAAAGGCAATCAGGCATCAGCTCACTATGTAAATCCACTCTGACTATTAACTGGTCAGTTAAAGATGGATAATAAGGCAACGTACATATTATTTGATGATTTAGAAGCAACACAAGTACTTTGTTGAAGGTACTATCCTTGTGATCTTTAGGCTGTCAAACACACAATTCCACAAAACCTGTGACTTTAAATCTCTATCAGGAAATAAGTTGCTTGAGGGGCTTCTCAGCAGRGTCTCTCTTTTGAAATATGTAAGATAGAAAATTTGAGTTATGCCATCCTTCCCCTGCACACAAAAAATCTTTGTTTGATATTAGAAACAGGCAAGCTGCTGTGACTTTCATTCTGGTATCTTTATCAGAATGTATTTCAGTGGTATCAACAGCAATGCTAAGAATAAGCATAAAGAGAGAGGAGGGAAAATTAGTTCGAACCAATAAGCCCATGAAATTCTCTCAGTAGAATGAAAATACTTTTTCAGATATTGAAAGCCCTGGGAGAATGGCARAGTGCAGATTAGTTTCTAAACATCCACAGCAAGGACATGCATTCAGTTTCTTAATTAAGGAGRGCTTTAATGACTTATGATATCATGTTTTTTAAGTATGAGCATATAATGCTAAAATGAAATGCAGTGCAATGGGAGTATTTTTTGCTTTCACAGAAAAGTGGGAAAACAGAGAAAGCTTTGTAAGAACTTTCTGTGAATGAGAAGACTAGTAATCATGTAGAAAATTGTCCCTAACTTAAAGATTTTAAATGAGATATTTTTAGGTAAAAGTGCTTTACATCTGCATTAATTTTAGGCAGCACAAATAGCACAAAGCAATCAGAGCTATCTGAATACTACCATGACTAGYTTGTAGGAAACCATCATTCTGTGCTGTGAGGTGGGATTACTCCTTTCTTACAAGAGGTAAAAGTGGAAGATACTTCTGCTCAGACCAACTGCACATCAAAAAGTTCACAACAATCAACTGAGAGCCAAACTGAGACCATGACTTCATTTTCCTAGTGATGCTATCAATTCAAACATTGTTGAAGATGTAAGACTGTTGTAAGCAAAGTTTTTAAAAAAAAAAAAAAAATAATCCCATACAGCATGAGGCATGATGGGAAAAAGAAAACAATAGTTCCATCATTCAGGTAGAAAATTGAGTATTGATGCAAGCAAAACAGGAGCTGGACTCCTACATACTCTGGTTTTAGATTTTAACAGYAGGGTTATGATTGCATCTACCTTGGTCTGTTTCAGACATTAAAAGACTTTTAAAACAAAGGCCTTCACACAAAGCATGAGTGCACTGGAGAGAAGTCCTAAAAACRTTCAGCAGGTCTTTCTGATGTGACAACTCAACTCCCTCCCTCTCCTTAAATGGGTGGATGTAAAAGACTGATAGCTAGATGTGTCCAGATTTATTGTTGTGCAATAATCTTGTCATTTATACAGAAAAGGGAGTGGGGAGATAGCAGTTGTCTGCCTTCTTATGAAGCCWATTCCAGGATGAGAGAAATTGAGCATAAAATATGCAATAAAGCAGATGGAAAGACATCCAAAGCTTTTGAGATGGAATTGTTCATTCTTTTCTGCAGTTTGTGCTTGTTTTTTATATGTTTTATATTGTGGGAAAAGGAGTCAACAATTTGGTTTTTAGCTATTTTTCATTATCTTTTCATGTGAATCCCAACAAATCAAGTAGTAAGCACGGCATAGTTATCAAGAAGTCCCAATATTCAAGATTAAATCCTCATTTTTACAAGATGCTCAATTATTTTCCACTTTGTGTCTGGAAGATGTGCTGATATCTCACAGGGTGTTTTTGAGGAGAGCTTTTAACAGGAATTTCTGACAGAGTTAAACTCCAGAAAGACTGATAATTAAGACTTACATCAATAAATCTGTCAGTCAGATATGGGAAAGGAACTATTTTAAGGCACAATAAAGAGCTAAAAATGACAGTGAAGGTAGCATACAGAGATATTTCAGGCTTGTTTTTTGTCCCATGGAAGTCAACAGGCATTTTATGGTGAAGATAGCAACAGAGTAAGACAATAAAATACCTCATCAGAATATGGGAAATATTAATTTATGTGCCATCTGTGATCAGTGAAGTACCCAAAACTGGAATGTGTGTAACAGTTAAGTCTAATTATACTTTAGCATTATCTTTTGTGGAAGATCTCTAGTTAAAAACAAATGAAAGACAACACAGGAAGAAGCTACTTAATGATACTTTTTAAAATGTATGAGAAAATATTCCAATATATTTTAGTCTCAAGTAGAATAAGGGTTTCAGGTAGTGATAAAAATCTACAGTTGTTCACAAAACATGATCCTTCTATGGATGACCATGCTAAAAGTTTTGAAGCCATTTAAGAAGAAAAGTCATCTCACATCTCTTGAAATCCCCAGACATTTGCATAACTAAATATTTAATCAATAAACTGAATTTCACTTCTCCAGAGAAGTCCTTTCTGGTTAAAGCATGTATACATATATATATGCACACRTATACATATYTCCTGTTRTTACAGCAGTTTTGGAAAATCATGCATACTGCTTTCAAACATTCACTATTAATGGATAGGGRAAAAAGTGTGTATTGAGAACAAGTGACTCTATTCTGCGTTCTCTGTGGCAGTATCTGCCAGGTATTTGGGACAGTGGTGTTTATTCCCTAAAAAGCAAAGAGGACAGTTGATTTAACATGATTGAATGAACTCTCCTCAGAGAGTTTTCTCCTCATCAGAAAGCTGGCAGGTGTTGAACAGCACTGCCCTGTTCCCCATAAATTGTACTCTGGTAACACCCTTTCCCGTTCCCAGCAGCCATCCARCATCAGTTCATTCAGTGTACTCCTGCTATTGCTTACATCCAAACAGCTGAAGCACAAAAAAACCCGGRCACATATGTGCAGGAAGAGGCAAGTTTTATAATTACTGTAAGAAATCTTCCCGTAAGAGGAAATGCACTTCTTCCATTCCAATGTTCTAGCTACCAGCTATTCAGAAATTTTTGTTTTCTAATGATCAGCAAAATAATCTGTCTTCAGCTGAACTAGCATGCCTTGGAAATCTGCAAGTGCCTGTAAAGTGCTGTGCAGCTCAGCATGTTTTACAAAGATTTTCGGGGGCCACAATAAAGTATATCTGACACCATTCTTTTATAAATCATTTCTGCACAACAGAACTCCAACACCAAAAGCTTTGATTTGACCTGGTAACATTTCATTCCTAGAAGCTTATAAATAAACATAAAATGCCCAATTCGCTTCCTTTTTTAGTACTCCCTACATTTTAATTTAACATTAAAATGCCATTCTTGCCTTCAGATGGAGGACGGTGAGCCACCTGGAATAAATCACCTTGCATGCACAATGCAGCATCTCTGAACACAGGAACTCCTGGCAGGAGATAAACTAGCAAATTGCACAGTGTCCAGAACCATGGTGARGTGGAAAAATAATTTGGCCAATCATGAGCAGAATCCTCAACTTGTAAAAARTGCCACAGCACAGCTTAGTCAGCACTTTGGTGATGAGTTACAACTGGGAGAGGAYCCTTGGCTGTAGAACTTTGCTGCGCTGCTTCAGCGACACAGAGAGACCATGAAGCTCTTGTGAAGGTGTAATTGGCTATTGCAGAGGGAATGTGGAGGCAAAAAAAAGTGCCATTTTGAACTTGATCATAAATTAAYCACGTCATGTAATATCTAATAATAACTAAATGTGCTGCTGTGATCAAGAGGATGCAAAAGCCAGCAGGAKGGCCAGATATCAACAAAGGGAATAGAATATTTTAAGCATATGTAAAATGCTGAAGGACATTACTATACCCTATAATAGCATTATAGGGTACTGCATTGATTTCTTCTCAATGCTGCCTCCATTTATTTATTCAGAGGGTTTGGATTTTTTTAAACTGCCATACTGAAAACTGAAGCTGGGCTTGAAACYCAGGTGTGGTTCTTTCTGCACCACTGAAGAAAAGAAAGCATCAATAATAGGCCACTGATGTAGTACTTAACAGTGCTCCTCTTTAAGCCACTTATAAACCATTTCTGTCACTGATACATTGTTTCTGCATGGTTAACAGGAATAAAAAAGGGGTAATATATGCTTCTGTCTTTCAAAAGAATAATAGCTATACTTCTAAAGAAGGAATCCTTAGGTGAAAAATGCCATTGTTTTAATTTCATCATATTTCCTTTCCTACCATAAATGCGATGTAAACCAGACCTGRGAAAGAAAGGAGGGAAATAAAAATGAGATATATCCAATCTGACATGTTACTTCATCTATACTGGGTTTCTATTATCTCTGGAGCAGATTCCTGAGGGAGAGCCCTATTTCTTCGATTTTAAATACTCTTTTGAAGGAAGCACTTGAGATTATGCTCTTGTTCTCCCAAAGTAGTTAAGCAGACAAAATAAAGAGATTTTTGGTATTGGCTTTCCTACATATATTTAAATGGTTACATCTGCAGCTCTAAAATGGAGTAAATTYTAGAGATTGCTAAACACAATTATAAATACCTCTGTGACAGATGAGCATGGTAGTGTTCTGTCCTGATAATTTAATAGTTTGTTTTTTCCTTGTGGTCTTATTATCATCCAGTATTCCTTAATGGGAAGTGGCAGCCTGTAGGAGCAAAGAACTGGTGGTCTTTAAATTGCTCGTGAGCTGTTCTAAATCACCTGCATGACTTTAAACCCAAGAYCCCCAACCATATTCTCACTTGCCCTGACAGAAGCAAGTGGTGTCTATTTGAAAYGGACAGAATTTCATTCAGGGAAGAAATTAATACAGTTTAAGGTCAAAAGAGCTGGTAMGGTGGCCTCCTATATATATCTCTCACCATTTTTTAATTTCCTGTACAAGGTCTGATAATTTGATTTGCTTTTTAAAATGATCAACCTAGCCTGAAATGTGCTCAGAAAAGAGGATGAGTCTTCTCTTATTACATGAAAGTAAAYTCATATAACAGCATCAAAAAAGCCAGCTTTGAATAGTTACATCCCAGTATCAGACTGGGCTCATAGAGGAGTTAGCCAAAGGCCAATTACAAGCTGATCTAGCTAAAGCCAGTGTATTCTGGACCTAGGACAATCTGGATTTAGGCCAAGAACTAGGATGGAAAGAGCTTTACTGGATGATGAWTTATCTCCTGCTGTCAGCAGACAGTAGAAAGACATACATTCTCCTCCTCCTGAAATTACACACCATAAGATAAGACAACAAGTGCCACTTAAAGGTGGCATGAATCCTGGGAAATACRTTCTCAATTGCTTGTGATGCTATGACTGCTTATTTTTTAACATTTCTGTGACCAAATTATGAAATATATATTGCAAATGTCATCCCTTTGCATCCCATGTAATCAAAACAACTCTSTGCACATAAAGGGTGTACCCCAATTTAGTAGCTGGCTTTAAGAGATTGTTTAATACTCATATTGTTGGAATGCCTAACAGCTATGATCAGTTCTCCAGTGCCAAGTGCTGTGCAAATATAGAACAAAACAGCRTCTTTCAGAGAGATAATAAAGTGAGATCAAGACTGTGGATGAAAAATAAGGAAAATAGGGGAGTAAGTGGTGACAACCAGCATGATTACACTGAGGACAAATTGTGCACTACAATTTGTATTGGCCTTCTGTGATGGGTTACAGACTTGGTTGGTAAGTGAAGAGCAACAGATTTCGTCTCCCTGGACTTCTGCAAAGCRTTTGACGCACCACAAGACATCCTTGTCTCTAAACWGGGCAGTCATGTATTTGACAGGTGGATCACTTGCTGGACAAGGAACTGGCTGGATGGTTGCACTCAAAGAGTTGTGGTCAAGTGCTCCATGTCCAAGAGSAGATCAGTGACAATTTACGTTCCTMAAGGGTCGGTATTGGGACCAGCACTGTTAAACATCTTTGTCAATGAATTCTGTGATTCTAGAGGAGTCCCACTAGGGAAAAGTAGGGAATGCAAGGAAAGAACATGGTTGAAGGTAACAAAAGCTTAGCTCTGCAACTAGCTGTATACCAAAGAGTGAGGACTGCTGGCTTAAGGTCAGCTTGCTCATTCAGCTAATAGAAGAGTCTTTTCATTTCAGTCATATTATCATTGAGAAATTGTTAACTGTGTTCAGGGCATCCATTCCAGCTTCTAAATATAGGGGAAAACATCCAGATATCACTTACAAAATGCATTTACTAAATGAATTTTATGGAAAGGTATCAAAAACTTTTGCATCTCAGAATTTTCTCTGTGTTGAAGAAGTGTTTMATTTGGGTAAGGGACTGGGTAAAAGTCCAACCAGCTGATTCCTCTGAAAAGTTTGCATAAACCACGTGTCTTTAAAGACAAGAGTCACAGACAACTATGCTTTATAAAGCTCAAGAACAAGGCCAATTAGTTTTAGAAGTTAAGGACATGCTAACAGTGCAATAAACATTAATCAGAATTAAYGCTTGCATATGTTCTTACAGCCATGACATTAATCAAGTGTAAGTAGAACAGAAAGTGGTATATATGGCCAAATTTATGCTTCTCTGGAAAGGTTTTCCCACAGAGGTGGGGTTTTCCTACATATTTGAGAGGGAGCTCTACATCTTCAAATGATTCAGTTATATGTAGTGAGTGTGATGGTAAGGGTATAAGCTGTACACAGTGGTATGGCCAAGAGCAGGTAGTAGGACAGGAGAAAAGCTGTGTAGGATTTGAAAAATGACCTTATTGCCCTGAGGAGCTTTCTGCATACCCTCTGTAAAAAGGGTATCACACATTTTTCTGTGTGATAAAGGAACATTTTCTTTATACACTGATAAAGGAGCATTTTCTTTGTACACTGCAGCACAAAGTCTCACTCCTGGTTGGTGCAGGCAAAATACAACCCAAGTCCCATGACTTGTCTGAGAGTTGGAAGCTGTGCATGCCCAGTGTGCAGCATATTATTMCAGATGTAGGTTCTCAGTGCAGTGACAGCCAGCAAGGTGACTCGTAAGGATAAGGTGGAACATGCACATAAACATCTGTAGCATTGGGGTTTTGGCCTCTGTCCTGGAGCACACACTCTCAATTTAGTACTTGCAATTCTAAGTATTGCCCTCTGAGAAGCTCTTTGTACCACTGTTCAAAATGCAGTTCATCAACTTGCCATTCCCTAGCTGCCTTCACTGCTGCTTTGTTAGCTCTATTTTCTCTTAGACAAGGGTACATATCCCTRAATCCAGAGGCAGTGTCAGAGGAGGGGAAGGAATGTCTTTTTAAGTGCTAAACCTTAAAGTTTTATCATTGTTAAAACAAGTTCTCTAGACATTATTAACTCTTATGTGGTGAAAAAATAGCTGTAATAAAATGAAAGTAAAATGTTAATAAATACTTTTAAGCAGTTTTGGACRCATACATACTTGATAAAATAAAAAGACAGTCTTCTCTGCATGTTTAGCCAAAGGCTAATCTTCAGGTTCCTAGCTCATAAGTGGAGTTTCTTGATGCTTAGCTAATTTGACATTAAATTTAATTTGTCTCCCCACCTAAGCAACTTATCYRAAAAGCTTAATAGGTACTTTTGAKCCTCCAGAATCTCACRTCTGTGACCAGGGYTGCASTACAGAACATCTCGCTTCAGAGGTACTCATCAAGTGAGTGGAGATGCTGCCTCCGTGGAGGCAAGGTGCCAGTTTGACCTGACAGGAGGCTGTTTGCTCCAGGGAGCTGTCAGAAGGTGCTGAAKTGGCCAGAAAGGAAGAACTGCTGATCTCCTTACTGGCAACAACTGATCCACTGCCACGTCAAGAAGACAAGGTTTGTTCTTCTAAACCCACATGGACATCAGGGTCAAGAAAAGCCTTATCTGGTCTTTCCAGGAGTAAGTGGGTACTGAAGGAGGAGGAAACTAGTTTTGGCTTTGAAATCTAGTAAAATATGTCCGTTCCCTTAGACTATAATAGTTTTCTAAACCGTCAGTGTTAAAGTACTAAATTCTACAGCACTAAAGCAATATAAAGCTCTAAATTCTATACAGACACATGARGTCCCTCACCAAAACCCATACCTTCCTCTGAAAAGAACACTTTGATATCAAATTCAAAACTCCTGACCTATTTAGCTATTTTATAAAGAATGTCTCCTCAGAAAAGGTAGCATTATAACTCATACCAATTCTTGCWGTCACCTTCTTCAGGCTCTGCTCTAATCTTTTTCATTTTTATTTCATACAGCTAGTTCTCACCCCAATCTCATTCTCAGTCAACCYCTAGGTCATTCATTCCACTGCTTGTTCTGGAGCAACAAAGACAGAAAATAATTATGCATGATTGAGATGTAGATTATAATGCCTGAATTTGTGTATGTCAAAGCTATTATATTAAAAAAGGGAAAAAAGTTGCAATTGAAATTAGGAAAGAGAGATACAGAGAGACAGAGAAACAATATAATGAATATGGTTCTCCACAGATTTATTTTTCCCTTGCATGACAGACATTATTCCTGACACCAGTGAACTTGTAATTTTTTTTTTAAACTACCAGGGCATGGAAAACAAAAGTGTCCAATTATAAAATTATCTTACAAATCATCCTGTGTGATATTTCTGCAATTCCTTGAACACAGCATGCTAAATTATTCTAATGGTCTTTGCGATGTGCAAAAATAAATAAGCAAGAGTTGTTGAATAATTCATTTAAGTGGTATTTGATAAACACAGAGGAAGAGCTTATGTTAAAAATGCCTTTGTGTTTATGAAGCAAAGATGTAGCCTTATGACTGGYTTGTATTTTGATAAATTCACATTGCTAATGTCAAAGAAGTGTTTTCCTTGCAATGGTTTTGCCATTCAGCTGGGAGCATATACCCTAGCACACTGYATTTCAAGGCAAAGGTAGTAGATCCATGCAAATAGAAGCAAGGACAATCAGGGATAATTTACAACAGTCACCACAGAAACCATTTATGTTGTTTATTTAAAATAGGTGGGTGATGTATATTCACCAGGTACAGAAAACCAGTACATTAAAACCAACAGTTTGAGTTATTCAGAGGCTAATAGTGTTCTCTGGTTCTGTAAATAGACACAAAAAGGCCTGTCATTTCCTTTGTTTGGTTCRTGTTTTTCTGGTTYGKGGRKKTTTTGTTTGGTTGTTTTTTTGTTTGTTAGTTGGTTGGTTTGTTTGRRGYTTTTTWAWYMA